>WNWK01004156.1:0-146791 GCA_009830355.1 Cherax destructor
AAAGTTTTGATCTTTTACGACTTTGAGACCTGTTATTAACAGTTTCTGAAGTTGCTACTAACAGCTTGGGAAGTTAATAAACACCTTTGGGGCCGGTTACTAAAAGTTTGGGGTTTGGGAAAATAAACACATAAGCAGAATAATGTGATCCTTTATTGACAACGTTTGCGCACACAGTGAAATGTCAAAAAAAGATTTACCGGGGAAAGATACGTGAGATTTATAGGATGGAGCCGGTGGAGAATACTGGGTAGGATGGATCTGATAGGGACCTGCTGGGCCTGGCGGGTGCATATGTAGTTATATGGGATAACGATGGCAAAGGTTTCATCTGTGTACATACGCACCAGCCAGTCCCATACAGGTCCTTATCAGATCCAACCTACCCAGTATTCTCCACCTGACTCCATCCTATAAATACTCACATACCTTTCACCCAGGTAGACCTGTTTGTGATTTCGATAAAGCCCACTGTGTGGGCGAAACGTTGTCAATAAAGGATCACATTATACTGCTTATGTTTATTTTTCCATTTTTCGGTATTTTTATACCATTTATTTCCAGCTTCAGAGGTTGTTAATAGAAGTTTAGGGCCTGTTAATAACAGTTTTGGGCCTTGGGGCCTGTTATTAACTTTTTTGGGCCACAACACAGAGTTTTGGGTGGATAAGCAGGAGGGGGGCCAGAACAAACTGTTTGAGAAGACGGGGATCAAGTCAAGAGGGTCACAACAGACTGTTTCAGAAAAATGGCCCTTCAACAGACTTTTGAAAAGATGTCATCAGGACTAGGGGTTACAAGTGACTGTTGGAAAAGAGGAGAACAGGATGAGGGTGCCAAACCAGGGGTTTTTTTTTTAGGAGGGGCACTGGGACGAGGGACCCGGGGAGATTCTCACCAGACTTGAGAAGAGCGGGGCCAAAAAAAGGGGGGGCCACAGTAAACAGTTTGAGGAGAGAAGAACTAGGACCAAGGCCAGCTCTCCTGGTAAAACAAAGTCTCTAATCCACCAACTAGACAAGAGCTGGCGCCTCAGTGAAGGTGACATAAACATACCTGCCTGCCTGGCTGAGTGTCGACCCCGCTTACACTGATCCAATCCACTTTTGCTGTTTGTGGTCCATTTTTAAAATTTTGGGCCATAGTGGTGACGAAATATACGGGTAAAGAAAAAAATTACCTTTGTTTGCCTTTCTTTTGCCCGGTTGTTCTCTATATTGTTGATTTTGGTTACGGCGAGGTGTAACGGGCCCTTTAAATTGCCACTTGTGTTCGTAATAGGCGGCCCCTTTGGACGAGGAGGTCACAACTGACTGTTTGAGAAGAGTGTGCCCAAAAACAAGGGGCCATAACAGACTGTTTGAGGGGGGTGGCGTCATGACAAAGGGGGGCCACAACGGAATGTATGAGAAGAGCGAGCCCAAAGACTCTACAGGCTACAACAGACTGAGAAGAGTGAAAACAAAGACAAGGGGCACCACAACAGACTGTTAGGGAGGGGTGGCACCAGGACTAGGGAGGCCAGAAAAACAGTTTGGGGAGGTGGGTTCAGAATGAGAGGAACCACAACATGGTGTATGAGAAGGATGTCACAATAACGAGGGAGCCACAACTTTTGGTGAAAAAGAGAAGGGTGTCACAATAACGAGGGAGCCACAACATGATGTATGAGAAGGGTGTGACTAGAACGACGGGGTCAGACCAAAAAAAAAAGACGGGCCCCAAAAAGTGAGTCCAAGATGTAAGATGGAAGTTGAGCGTGAAGATGGTGAGAGAGTAGAACATTGGAGGCTGATGAGGAGCCAAATTTACACATAAATTTGGGAAGTGCAAATATGATATGTCCAGGGTTATGGATGCTCCAAACCTGAGCAGTTAGTGGTTATGAGGTGGACCCAAGAGGTAGATTTGATCTTTCGAAAATATTGTTAGCTAAGCACACACAAACCCATACCCACCCCCACACACACACACACACACACACACACACACACACACACACACACACACACACACACACAACACAACATAAAACAGGCCTAGTGTCTAATCGACTGTGCCTAGGACAAAAAGGTAACTAACCAGCTAACTAAAAAACACCAACCAGCACGTATTCAGAGAAGGCAAATCCTGTCTCACAAACCTCCTGGAGTTTTATGACAAGGTAACAGAAGTAAGACACGGGGAGAGAAGGGTGGGTTGACTGCATTTTCTTGGGGGGCAAGAAAAACCCTTTGACACAGTTCCCCAAAGATTAGTGCAGAAGCTGAGGATCAGGCACGTATAACAGGAAGGGCACTGCAATGGATCAGAGAATACCTGACAGGGAGGGAAAAACGAGTCATGGTACGTGATGAGGTATACTGGGCGCCTGTGACGAGCGGTCCCACAGGGGTCATCCTAGGACCAGTGCTATTTTTTGGGGAATGACATGATGGAAGAGATAGACTCAGAAGTGTCCCTGTTCGCAGATGATTTTTGTTTATGAGAAGAATTAAATCAGATGAGGATCAGACAGGACTACAAAAAAAACCCGGAAGGCTGGACACTGGTCCAGCAACTCTCTTCTCGAATTTAACCCCACCTGGTCCCAGACCAGGTTTGTAGTTGCTGGCCTCACGAGGGCACACCACAAAACCTGGTCCCAGACCAGGTAAAAAAAGGAAAAAAAGTGCAACTGATGCGATATTTTATTGTGACATCAGTTGCACTTGTGTCATTTTATCTTTCCCAGGAGTTTGTTGGTGAGTCCCTTATGCATGCGGAAAGGACGTTGAAGAGTCGTGGTCCATTAACACCCTTTAGTTGTCTCTCAATGTATTCATTGTTTCCTGATTTTCACTGCATTGTCTGCCAAGCTTCTTGTGTTCATGGGGGAGTAATTTTGGGGTGCAGGTTTGGTCTAACCCCCAGTATCTTCCAGGTGTAGATTACGAAATATCTTTCTGCCTACGTTCCATGGAGTACAGTTCTAGAGATTTTAAAACACTCCCAGTAATATAAAAGATTAGCTGAGTTTATACGAGCTATGAAGATCCTTTGTACATCATCCAGCTCAGCAGTTTCGCCTTGCCTTGAAGGGAACCGTTAATAAACAGCAATTGAAGGTTCTAGTTATCCAACGTATCAATCCTCTTGCAGTTCAATAATAACGTTGTTAGGCTTTTGAATGTGAGGTCTGTCATTATCACTCCCAAGTTCCCCCCACATTCGACAATCGTTTTGGGTTTGAATTTTTTGCACCCCTTTATTTTGTTTTAATTTTTCCCCTTTTTCCCACGTAATAATTGGCTGTACCAGTAGCCAGGTAGCTGGTGCAGCCAGGCAGTTGGTGTAGCCAGGCAGCTACTTAAACAAGGCAGCTGGTGCAGCCAGGCAGCTACTGAAGCGAGTCAGTTTGGGGTAGCGAAGCAGCTGGTGAAGAGAGGCAGCTGGGGTACCCCACGCTGGTGAAGTATGGCAGAAGGTGAAGCAAGACAGCTGGTATAGCATATACGGGGAAACGGGGGCAGCTGGTGTAGCAAAGCAGCGGGTTTTGCGGGCAGTTGGGGGAAGGGGCAGTTTTGGGGAAGCAAAAGGGAGCTGGGGGGAAAGGGGCGGGTTTTAAAGGGGGAAAAAAGGTGCAGCTGTTGCGTCAGAAACGAAAAGTTTATCAATAAAGAATAAAAAGAAAATGAAGAAAGGAAGATAAACATAAGTGAAAAAAAGGGGGAAAGGGGAAAAGGGAAAGAAACAGGAGGGAATGAAGAGTGAAGGATAGGAATGATAAAAAAAATAAAATTTATAATAATTTCGCCAAAATCATTCTGAACATAACGAAAAAATATATTTCATTGTGTTTGTTTATTATTAAATTAATGTTAACGTATCTAAAATATATTTAGTTGGGTTAGGCTAAATTAAATTGCGCTTGTTGTAATAAGGTTAGGTAGGTTTTCAAAGTCTCTAGGTACAAAATTATAAATTCTTACATTAACATAAATGAAAAAATATATCTTTAAACGTATAAGAGAAAATTGTAGAAAGGACTTAATTTTAAATGAGTTCTTGCTAATTGACCAGTTTTACCTAATCGACGACATATATATATAATATATATATATATATATATATATATATATATATATATATATATATATATATATATATATATATATATATATATATATATATATGTACACACACACACATACATACACACACACAAAACAGACACACACAGACACACACACATACACACTATATATATATATATATATATATATATATATATATATATATATATATATATATATATATGTGTGTGTGTGTACTAACCTAGTTGTGGTTGCAGGGGTCGATTCATAGCTCTTGGACCCCCCTCTTCACTGGCCGCTACTGGGTCACTCTCCCTGTGCCATGAGCTTTATCATACCTTTTCTTAAAGCTATGTATGGAACCTGCCTCCACTACATCGCTTCCCAAACTATTCCACTTCCCGACCACTCTGTGACTGAAGAAATACTTCCTAACATCTCTGTGATTCATCTGAGTCTTCAACTTCCAGCTGTGTCCTCTTGTTGCTGTGTCCCATCTCTGGAACATTCTGTCTCTGTCCACCTTGTCAATTCCTCTCAGTATTTTATATGTCGTTATCATGTCCCCCCTTACTCTCCTGTCCTCCAGTGTCGTCAGGTCGATTTCCCTTAACCTCTCATCGTAGGACATACCCCTTAGCTCCGGGACTAGTCTTGTTGCAAACCTTTGCACTTTCTCTAGTTTCTTTACGTGCTTGGCTAGGTGTGGGTTCCAAACTGGTGCTGCATACTCTAGTATGGGCCTAACGTACACAGTGTACAGGGTCCTGAACGATTCCTTATTAAGATGTCGGAATGCTGTTCTTAGGTTTGCTAGGCGCCAGTATGCTGCAGCAGTTATTTGGTTGATGTGCGCCTCAGGAGATGTGCTTGGTGTTATACTCACCCCAAGATATTTTTCCTTGAGTGAGGTTTGTAGTCTCTGGCCCCCTAGACTGTACCCGTCTGCGGTCTTTGCCCTCTCACCAATCTTCATGACTTTGCACTTGGTGGGATTGAATTCCAGGAGCCAATTGCTGGACCAGCCTTGCAGCCTGTCCAGATCCCTTTGTAGTTCTGCCTGGTCCTCGTCCGATTGAATTCTCCTCATCAACTTCACATCATCTGCAAACAGAGACACTTCGGAGTCTATTCCTTCCGTCATGTCGTTCACAAATACCAGAAACAGCACCGTTCCCAGAACTGACCCCTGTGGAACCCCACTCGTCACCGGCGCCCACTCTGACACCTCGCCACGTACCATGACTGCTGCTGTCTTCCTGACAGGTATTTCCTGATCCATTGGAGTGCCTTCCTGTTATCCCTGCCTGGTCCTCCAGCTTCTGCACTATCTCTTGTGTGGAACTGTGTCAAACGCCTTCTTACAGTCCAAGAAAATGCAATCTATCCACCCCTCTCTCTCTTGTCTTACTGTTGTCACCCAGTCATAGATCTCCAGTAGGTTTGTGACACAAGATTTCCCGTCCCTGAAATCGTGTTGGCCGTCGTTGATAAGCTCATTCCTTTCTAGGTGTTCCACCACTCTTCTCCTTGTGTGTGTGTGAAATATCCACTGTGGAAAAAGTAGTGAATTTCCAAGCGATCGTCTACAGGTTTAAATTCAGTTGAACTTCTCCAATTAAAAAAAAGAGCAACAGACCAGTGTTCATGGTCAATTAAACACAGCCTATCAGAAAACAAGCTCAGGTCCACCTATCTCTCCCTAGGTACTGCTGTGAGGGGCCTCTCTAGGTACTGCTGTGAGGGGCCTCCCTAGGTACTGCTGTGAGGGGCCTCTCTAGGTACTGCTGTGAGGGACCTCCCTAGGTACTGCTGTGAGGGACCTTCCTAGGTACTGCTGTGAGGGACCTCCCTAGGTACTGCTGTAAGGGGCCTTCCTAGGTACTGCTGTGAGGGATCTCCCTAAGTACTGCTGTGAGGGATCTCCCTAGGTACTGCTGTGAGGGATATCCTAGGTACTGCTGTGAGGGACCTCCCTAGGTACTGCTGTGAGGGATCTCCCTAGGTACTGCTGTGAGGGACCTCCTAGGTACTGCTGTGAGGAATCCTAGGTACTGCTGTGAGGTTCCTCCCTAGGTACTGCTGTGAGGGATATCCTAGGTACTGCTGTGAGGGACCTCCCTAGGTACTGCTGTGAGGGACCTCCCTAGGTACTGCTGTGAGGGACCTCCCTAGGTACTGCTGTGAGGGATATCCTAGGTACTGCTGTGAGGGACCTCCCTAGGTACTGCTGTGAGGGACCTCCCTAGGTACTGATGTGAGGGACCTCTCTAGGTACTGCTGTGAGGGACCTCCCTAGGTACTGCTGTGAGGGATCTCCCTAGGTACTGCTGTGAGGGGCCTCCTAGGTACTGCTGTGAGGGATCTCCCTAGGTACTGCTGTGAGGATATCCTAGGTACTGCTGTGAGGGACCCCCCTAGGTACTGCTGTGAGGATATCCTAGGTACTGCTGTGAGGGACCTCCTAGGTACTGCTGTGAGGGGCCTCCTAGGTACTGCTGTGAGGGATCTCCTAGGTACTGCTGTGAGGGGCCTCCCTAGGTACTGCTGTGAGGGATCTCCCTAGGTACTGCTGTGAGGGACCTCTCTAGGTACTGCTGTGAGGGACCTCCCTAGGTACTGCTGTGAGGGGCCTCCCTAGGTACTGCTGTGGGGAACCTCCTTAGGTACTGCTGTTAGGGACTCCCTAGGTACTGCTGTGAGGGATTTCCCTAGGTACTGCTGTGAGGAACCTCCTTAGGTACTGCTGTTAGGGACCTCCCTAGGTACTGCTGTGAGGGATCTCCCTAGGTACTGCTGTGACGGGCCTCCCTAGGTACTGCTGTGAGGAACCTCCTTAGGTACTGCTGTGAGGGATCTCCCTAGGTACTGCTGTGAGGGATCTCCCTAGGTACTGCTGTGAGGGACCTCCCTAGGTACTGCTGTGAGGGACCTCCCTAGGTACTCCTGTGAGGAACCTCCCTAGGTACTGCTGTGAGGGGTCTCCATAGGTACTGCTGTGAGGGGTCTCCATAGGTACTGCTGTGGGGAACCTGCCTAGGTACTGCTGTGAGGAATCTCCCTAGGTACTGCTGTGAGGTGCCTCCCTAGATACTGCTGTGAGGGATCTCCCTAGGTATTGCTGTGAGGGACCTCCCTAGGTACTGCTGTGAGGAACCTGCTTAGGTACTGCTGTGAGGGACCTCCCTAGGGGCTGGTCTCTGGGACTTAATGTTTTTTCTTACCACACACAAGTAAGATGAAAAACAACGATCTTGAACGAGAATAACAATCTGCTGTTGTCATTAATACTTGCGTATGGTAAGTAACACTTTCATTATAGTTTCCCGTTGTTGTTTTTTTTTAAATTCTTCAGCACTTTAAATAGATACACACATTCTTATGAATGTAAGCAAATGTTCTCACTTTCTATTTTGATTACATTCCACATATTTTTGGCTCATACCACTGTGTTATGCAGATTTTGGAGGTAACCAATGTAATGTTCTATTTCACGGGATAGTATTCTGAAGAGCTTGGTATTGTACCCACCAGGAGCTTCACTTACAGATAACATTGATTATAGAGCTCGAGTTCTTGCAATGCAACACATAACATAACCGTTTGCTTTGTATGTAATACCAATGCTCGAGATTGTGTGCTGTGCACCGTACATCTGTAATAGTTTCTCTGAATGAAATTTAAATCTCGACATATAAGATGAAAAGAAAGCTTTCTGATGTTATTGGAAAGGAAGGCTTTCTGAGTGTGTTCTTCACAATGTTCTTGAGAGTCTTGAACATCTGCAGTCCAGAGTACCTAGAGGACGAAATCAGCAAGATATTCAACAGAGCCACAAAACTAAGATATCCCAGGGATGTTGTCGAGAAGGAAGTAATGTCAGCAAGAAAGACTTTCTACACGACTGAACCTAAGGAAGTGATGGCCAGGAAAAATGTACTAGTTTTACCATACAATGAGAACCTGGTTTGTCTACGAGAGGCATTAAAAAAGATAAATATAAACCTTGCTTTCAAAAACACTGGGACAGTGAAACAAAGACCGATTAAAAACACATCCTCCAACACACCCTCCAACACACCCTCCAACAGAGTTGGTGGGGTTTACAAGGTCCCATATACTCAGTGTCCTCTCTCATATATTGGTCAAACAGGTAAATTTCTGGAAACCACAATAGCCCAACATAAATACTCAGTCAGGACATGGCAGGAGTCGAACGCTATCTTTAACCATGTTAGTTTCTGTAATCACCCACCAGGGTGGACTGCTGCCCAGATTATTGTACCAAACAGTTCTGTCATAGAAAGAAACATAATTGAATCTTCTCTCTTGAAACATGACAGGAATACTGTATATAACTCCAATTATGGGTTATACAAGTTCGATAGCTTTTTAGTAGAGTATATTGTTCACAATCTTAAACAACAATGCAATACACAATCACAGGATTGCTCATTATGTCAGGTGGTTTCATGATGGTTTGGTGACGCTCCACCTGTGTCTACGCACCAAAACATCATGCTACGTCTGTTGTGAATGGTTATATAACGCGTTTAACTGTTACTGTACCATACATTGACAGGTACACAAGATTACGTGATAACATAAGTAGTGGGGTTAAAGGATATTTATTTTATTTTTTTATTAACACATAAGCCGTTTCCCACCAAGGCAGGGTGGCCCGATAAAGAAAAACTTTCATCATCATTCACTCCATCACTGTCTTGTCAGAGGCGTGCTTACACTACAGCTACAAAACTGCAACATTAACACCCCTCCTTCAGAGTGCCGGCACTGTACTTCCCATCTCCAGGAATCAAGTCCGGCCTGCCGGATTCCCTGAAACCCTTCATAAATGTTACCTTGCCTACACTCCAACAGCACGTCAAGTCCTAAAAACCATTTGTCTCCATTCGCTCCTATCTAATACGCTCACGCACGCTTGCAGGAAGTCCAAGCCCCTCGCACACAAAACCTCCTTTACCCCCTCCCTCCAACCTTTTCTAGGCCGACCCCTTCCCCGCCTTCCCTCCACTACAGATTTATACACTCTCGAAGTCATTATATTTTCTTCCATCCTCTCTATATGTCCAAACCATCTCAATAACCCCTCCTCAGCTCTCTGGATAATAGTTTTGGTAATCCCACACCTCCTCCTAATCTCCAAACTACGGATTCTTTGCATTATATTCACACCACACATTGGCCTCAGACATGACATCTCCACTGCCTCCAGCCTTCTCCTTGTTGCAACATTCACAACCCATGTCTCACACCCATACAAGAGTGTTGGTATAACTATACTCTCATACATTGCCCTCTTTGCTTTCATGGATAAAGTTCTCTGTCTCCACAAGCTCCTCAGTGCACCACTCACCTATTTCCCCTCGGTAATTCTATGATTCACCTCATCCTTCATATACCCATCTGCTGACACATCCACTCCCAAATATCTGAACACATACACCTCCTCCATACTCTCTCCCTCCAATCTGATATCCAATCTTCCGTTATCTAATTTTTTTGTTATCCTCATCACCTTACTCTTTCATATATTCACTTTTAATTTCCTTCTTTTACATACCCTACCAAACTCATCCACCAACCTCTAGACTTCTCTTCAGAATCCCCTAAAAGCAGTGTCATCAGCAAAGAGCAACTGTGACAACTCCCACTTTGTGTTAGATTCTTTATCTTTTAACCCCACACCTCTTGCCAACACCCGAGCATTCACTTCTCTTACAACTCCATCTATAAAGATATTGAACAACCACGGTGACATCACACATCCCTGTCTAAGGCCTACTTTTACTGGGAAATAATCTCCCTCTCGCCTACATACTCTAACCTGTGCCTCACTATCCTCGTAAAGACTTTTCTCTGCTTTCAATAACCTACCTCCTATTCCATACATTTGCAACATCTGCCACATTTAATCCCTATCCACCCTATCATATGCCTTTTCCAAATCCATAAATGCCACAAACACCTCTTTACCCTTATCTAAATATTGTTCACCTATATGTTTCACTGCAAACACTTGGTCTACACACCCCCTACCCTTCCTAAAGCCTCCTTGTTTATCTGCTATCCTGCTCTCTGTCTTACTCCTAATTCTTTCAAAATTAACTCTACCATACACTTTACCAGGTATACTCAACAGACTTATTCCCCTATATTTTTTACATTCTCTTTTGTCCCCTTTGCCTTTATACAAAGGAACTATGCATGCTCTCTGCCAATCCCTAGGTACCTTACCCTCTTCCATACATTTATTAAATAAAAACACTAACCACTCTAAAACTATATCCCCACCTGCCTTTAACATTTCTATCTTTATCCCATCAATCCCAGCTGCTTTACCCCCTTTCATTCTACTCACTGCCTCACGAACTTCCCCCACACTCACAACTGGTTCTTCCTCACTCCTATAAGATGTTATTCCTCCTTGCCCTATACACGAAATCACAGCTTCCCTATCTTCATCAACATTTAACAATTCCTCAAAATATTCCCTCCATCTTCCCGATACCTCTAACTCTCCATTTAATAACTCTCCTCTCCTATTTTTAACTGACAAATCCATTCTTTCCCTAGGATTTCTCAACTTATTAATCTCACTCCAAAACTTTTTCTTATTTTCAACAAAATTTGTTGATAACATCTCACATACCCTCTCATTTGCTGTCTTTTTACATTGCTTCACCACTTTCTTAACCTCTCTTTTTCTCTCCATATACTCCTCCCTCCTTACATCACTTCCACTTTGTAAAAACCTCTCATATGCTAACGTTTTCTCTCTTACTACTCTCTTTACATCCACCAATCGCTCTTCTTCCCTCCCGCACCCCCTTTCCTATAACCACAAACTTCTGCTGAACACTCTAACACTATATTCTTAAACTTACCCCATACCTCTTCTACCCCACTGCCTATACTCTCACTAGCTGATCTGTCCTCCAACAGTTGTTTATAACTTTCCCTTACCGCCGCCTCCTTTAGTTTATAAATCTTCACTTCTCTCTTACTTGCTGTTTCCATTCTCCTTGTATCCCATCTACCTTTTACTCTCACTGTAGCTACAACTAAAAAGTGATCTGATATATCTGTGGCCCCTCTATAAACATGTACATCCTGAAGTCTACCCAACAGTATTTTATCTACCAATACGTATTCCAACAAACTACTGTCATTACGCCCTATATCATATCTTGTATACTTATTTATGCTCTTTTTCTTAAAATATGTGTTACCTATAACCAAACCCCTTTCTATACAAAGTTCAATCAAATGCTCCCAATTATCATTTACACCTGGTACCCCAAACGTACCTACCACACCCTCTCTAAACACTTCTCCTACTTTAACATATAAGTCCCCTACCACGATTACTCTCTCAGTTCCTACACATTCGCTTAACATATCCCAAAATTTCTCTCTCCTCTACACTCCTCTCTTCTCCAGGTGCATAAGCACTTATTATGACCCACTTTTCACATCCGACCCTTATTTTAATCCACATATTCCTAAAGGATATTAGAAGTAGAAATTTTGATCATAGAAATATTATCGGAATGGAATAGAAGATTCCCAAGTAAGAGATATTAACTGACACTGAGAAGGATAGTAGACAATATTTAGGAAGAGATACTTCTGAGTACCCCTGGGAACATTCGAGTACCCCAGAGGAGGACATTTAAACGGACAAAGAGCACATTCTATTCCTTTCTTCAATTAATTAAAAAGGTTACACAGAATAATAGCAATCCTTATATATAATATCCAATTAGAAATGTATTTTCTCAAGTCACATAACTGCAAGAAAAAGCTTGGGGCTGGCTATTATATCTTCTAATTTCATAATACTTGACATCTCAAAAACCCTCCTGCCCCATATGGGGGGAGGGGGATGGTGGTGGTGCGAGGGTTGGAATAGACCGTTAGCTCACATTCCGAGAGAAGCTGCAGCTTATAATATAATATATATATATATATATATATATATATATATATATATATATATATATATATATATATATATATATATATATATATATATATATATATATGCAAGACAAGCCAAGGGGGGTGGAAATCCTTAGCTCGCTCAGGTACTTTCACACTTCTCAGTGCATCATCAGAAGCTATGCAATGTTGCAAGGCAGCAACTGAAGCAGGGGAAGTTTTCTCAGAGTAGCGCAGTGCGGGTTTGTCACCTGCCGCAGCTTATATTGAGTGTGTTCTCACCTAATTGTGGTTGCAGGGGTCGACTCATAGCTCCTGGCCCAGCCTCTTCATTTTATGTGAATGTATTGTGAGTCACTGAGTAAGAGTGGAGGAGAGGGAGCTCACATTTGTTGTACAAAATCAGGAAAGAGTCAGGGAATTTAAAAAAAAAAAGTCTCTAATCTCTAATTTAATACTCGCAATCTGAGCTGAGCTTCCTCGAAAAGAAATTAATTTATTTTTAAAAGCGTCCCATGGATTCCATTATCTCCATCCGTGTTTACCAAAAGTAATCCAGAAGAAATTAAGGATTACATTGATTACTTTTGAAATTTTAGTCAGCTAAATGACTAGTATTGGACCGCTGCTTAGAATGTTATAGAAAGATCTCAGTATAATGTTTCAAATTCGTCAATAATTGTCATGACGTTTTAGTTAAGTAATAATATTTTTGTCTTCGTATTTACTACTAGTATTACTACTGCTGCTGCTGCTGCTGCTGCTGCTGCTGCTGCTGCTGCTGCTGCTGCTGCTGCTGCTGCTGCTGCTGCTGCTGCTGCTGCTGCTGCTGCTGCCCGCTGCTGCTGCTGCTGCCTCTGCTGCTGCCTGCTGCTGCCGCTCTGCTGCCTGCTGCTGCTGCCTGCTGCTGCTGCCGCTGCTGCTGCTGCTGCTGCTGCTGCTGCTGCTGCTGCTGCTGCTGCTGCTCTGCTGCGCTGCTGCTGCTCTGCTGTGCTGCTGCTGCTGCTCTGCTGCTCTGCTGCTGCTGCTGCTGCTGCTGCTGCTGCTGCTGCTGCTGCTGCTGCTCTGCTGCTGCTGCTGCTGCTCTGCTGCTGCTGCTGCTGCTGCTGCTGCTGCTGCTGCTCTGCTGCTGCTGCTGCTGCTCTGCTGCTGCTGCTGCTCTGCTGCTGCTGCTGCTCTGCTGCTGCTACTCTGCTGCTGCTGCTGCTGCTCTTCTGCTGCTGCTGCTGCTGCCTTCTGCTGCTGCTGCTGCTGCTGCTCTTCTGCTGCTGCTGTTGCTTCTACTGCTGCTCAACTACTACTACTTCGACTACTACTACTTCGACTACTAGTACGACTACTACTACTACTACTACTACTACTACTACTGCAACTACTACTACGACTACTACTACGACTAATAATACTATCTATGACTAAAACTACTACGACTACTACTTCTACTATACTACTACCACTACTAGTACGACTACCACTACTACGACTAATATATTGCTGCTACTACTACTACAGTTACCATTACTGCTACCACTACTACTACCACTACCACTACTACTACTGCTACTGCTTCTACTACTATTATTATTACTACTAATAGTAGTACAACTACTAGCACTACGTCAAATACTATTATTACTACCATTTCTAATACTACTACTACTGGTACTACTACAAATAATAATAATAATAATAATTATAATAATAATAAGAAGAATCATTAATACTAATATAATTATAATTATTAATATTATTGTTATTGTTGTTGTTGATGTTATTGTTGTCGTTGTCATTATTATTATTGCCAGTAGTATTATAATTAATATTAATATGAGTAACAATAATATAATTTAAGATATTATAATATTTTAATTATATCTATAAATATTAATGAAGTTTTCTTTTTTTTTCGAAGAATATTTAAAAAAAAATCTAAAACAATATTTTTCGTAATTCACTGAAATTTCATTGGTTTTCAGAATGTTTTTCTTTGTTATTAAACAAGCGAAGGAGGAGGAAGAGAAGGAGGAAGAGAAGGAGGAAGAGAAGGAGGAAGAGAAGGAGGAAGAGAAGGAGGAAGAGAAGGAGGAAGAGAAGGAGGAAGAGAAGGAGGAAGAGAAGGAGGAGGAGGAGGAGGAAGAGAAGGAGGAAGAGGAGGAGGAGGAAGACAACCTGACAACCTCAGCAACCTGCTTGACAACCTCAGCACAATGCCTGACAACCTCAGCGCACTGAATGACAACCTCAGCACACTGCCTGACAACCTCAGCACATTGCCTGACAACCTCAGTACATTGCCTGACAACCTCAGCACATTGCCTGACAACCTCAGCACATTGCCTATCAACCTAAGCACATTGCCTGACAACCTCAGCACATTGCCTGACAACCTCAGCACACTGAATGACAACCTCAGCACACTGCTTGACAACCTCAGCACACTGCATGACAACCTCAGCACACTGCATGACAACCTCAGCACACTGCTTGACAACCTCAGCACACTGCATGACAACCTCAGCACACTGCATGACATCCACAGCACACTGCCTGACAACCTCAGCACACTGCCTGACAACCTCAGCACACTGCCTGACAACCTCAGCACACTGCATGACAACCTCAGCACACTGCATGACAAACTCAGCACACTGCCTGACAACCTCAGCACACTGCTTGACAAACTCACCACACTGCATGACAACCTCAGCACACTGCCTGACAACCTCAGCACACTGCTTGACAAACTCACCACACTGCATGACAACCTCAGCACACTGCCTGACAACCTCAGCACACTGCATGACAAACTCAGCACACTGCCTGACAACCTCAGCACACTGCTTGACAAACTCACCACACTGCATGACAACCTCAGCACACTGCCTGACAACCTCAGCACACTGCTTGACAAACTCACCACACTGCATAACAACCTCAGCACACTGCCTGACAACCTCAGCACACTGCCTGACAACCTCAGTACACTGCTTTACAAACTCAGCACACTGCATGACAACCTCAGCACACTGCCTGACAACCTCAGCACACTGCATGACAACCTCAGCACACTGCTTGACAACCTCAGCACACTGCCTGACAACCTCAGCACACTGCTTTACAAACTCAGCACACTGCATGACAACCTCAGCACACTGCCTGACAACCTCAGCACACTGCATGACAACCTCAGCACACTGCTTGACAACCTCAGCACACTGCCTGACAACCTCAGCACACTGCTTTACAAACTCAGCACACTGCATGACAACCTCAGCACACTGCCTGACAACCTCAGCACACTGCATGACAACCTCAGCACACTGCATGACAACCTCAGCACACTGCCTGACAACCTCAGCACACTGATTTACAAACTCAGCACACTGCATGACATCCACAGCACACTGCCTGACAACCTCAGCACACTGCCTGACAACCTCAGCACACTGCCTGACAACCTCAGCACACTGCCTGACAACCTCAGCACACTGCTTGACAACCTCAGCACACTGCCTGACAACCTCAGCACACTGCCTGACAACCTCAGCACACTGCTTGACAAACTCAGCACACTGCATGACAACCTCAGCACACTGCCTGACAACCTCAGCACACTGCCTGACAACCTCAGCACACTGCTTGACAACCTCAGCACACTGCTTGACAACCTCAGCACACTGCATGACATCCTCAGCACACTGCCTGACAACCTCAGCACACTGCTTGACAAACTCAGCACACTGCATGACAACCTCAGCACACTGCCTGACAACCTCAGCACACTGCATGACAACCTCAGCACACTGCCTGACAACCTCAGCACACTGCATGACAACCTCAGCACACTGCCTGACAAACTCAGCACACTGCATGACAACCTCAGCACACTGCCTGACAAACTCAGCACACTGCCTGACAACCTCAGCACACTGCTTGAAAAACTCAGCACACTGCATGACAACCTCAGCACACTGCCTGACAACATCAGCACACTGCTTGACAACCTCAGCACACTGCCTGACAACCTCAGCACACTGCTTGACAAACTCAGCACACTGCCTGACAACCTCAGCACACTGCTTGACAAACTCAGCACACTGCATGACAACCTCAGCACACTGCCTGACAAACTCAGCACACTGCCTGACAACCTCAGCACACTGCTTGAAAAACTCAGCACACTGCATGACAACCTCAGCACACTGCCTGACAACATCGCACTGTGACAACCTCAGCACACTGCCTGACAACCTCAGCACACTAGCCTGACAACCTCAGCACACTGCTTGACAAACTCAGCACACTGCTGACAACCTCAGCACACTGCTTGACAAACTCAGCACACTGCATGACAACCTCAGCACACTTCTTGTCAACCTCAGCACACTTTTGTCAACCTCAACACACTGCCTGACAATCTCAGGACACTGCTTGACAACATCGGCACACTGCCTGACAACCTCCACACACTGCCTGACAACCTCCACACACTGCCTGACAACCTCCACACACTGCCTGACATCCTCAGCCCTCTGCTTGACAACCTCAGCACACTGCCTGACAACCTCAGCACACTGCTTGGTAACCTTAGTATATTGCTAGACAACCTCAACTCAGAAAATTCCAAGTTCTTCTCAGGTCTCAGTGAGTGTACAAAAACCCCAAGCAAAGAACTTATTCATTCGAAGAAGCTGATTTTAGACGGGAAACCGATCTTTGTGTCTTTTCCTGAGGTGCTAAATCCGTATGGGTCATTCTTCACATGGAACGGTGAAGGCTCGATCTTGCGTCAGCCGGGAAACTGGCCAGACCTTCACTCAGAACTTGTTACCAGTGAATGGAGTTCGACGTGGTTCGCCGGTATGGTCCCGACCTGGGTCCTGTCCATGAGGTGACCCGACACTGACGCCCTAAAGTGGGGATGTCGTTCATTTTCTTCTTGCAAAACCAGTGAATGAAGATCTTTACCCCAGGTTTATATCGTAAATTTAACATATGTGTTGACAAATAACATCGTCATTCTCTATCACATCTGTAACTTTTTACAAAGTCTGTTTCTAGAAGTTGAGATGAACCTCATCGTGGCTTTACCTGTAGTCAAGAAGCTCATATAAAGAGCGAGGTTTGCAAAAAGTGTAAATGTTTTGGTTGTACGCATGAAAGGAACTATGTCCGATGGCTCATGGAGAGACGCTAAAGCTAGGTTATTTCTGGGCAGCACCAACCTTCAAAGCTAGGTGCTGCTCTCCACTCGAACGTACATGGAATTCCACCGCCAGTTGAAAGGGGTGGGACTGTGGCAACCAGCACTCCGGAAAGTGTTCACATACTGCCACCCATTTGCCTTCCAAGTTCTAAATTCCTGACATACCATCATGACTCTTGTTTTATCTAGTGGTCATTTGTAGTAACACTTAATATGTATTTCTTTAATTTCTATAACAAGAGTAAATACTTCTTACAGAAATTTTATTGTACATTTGTCATCCTAATTGCATAAGATTTTTTGGATTAGCTTCCAATTTTATACCCGTGTTTTGAATTTTTTCGTGAGCAACAATGACCCTTAGCGTCATGCAGATTAGTGACTAAATTTGTTACTCATTCACATGTTTTAATTACGGAGGACTTGCGCAGTCTGGGCCAAAACTTTAAGAACAGGTAGACATGAAGACGGGGTAGACTTATAGAGAGTAAACGAGTGGACAAGTAGACTGACAGTATTAAGAAGTGGTGGATCTGGTAAATAGCTGTCTACATTAATGTGCTTCTCGAAATCACTTACCGTAGGCACGGTCTTTGACCGGGCCTCGGGGTGATAGCTTGATCAGATAGACTGTTGGAGTTTGCAGCTGGCAGTCCGCCGTGAAACCACAGTCTGAATCATCAGGAAATGACCTCCAGAAACATAACAACCTCCCTCTTGAAGACAATACACGGTCTCTTGGTAACTGCCCTTATACATAAAGGAATGGTATTGAAAAGCCTGGAGGCATTATACCTGCTGCGTTATTTCTTAATGTACTATTGTAACTATGTCTACTTTGACCGTAGCTTCAGTTTCTCCCGTTATCGTTCCTCTCAAGGTCTCTTGATCCGAGAAATTGGGATTGCTAGCTCCAGTGCCGGGTCATCATATAACTAAGACCCGAGCCAGGAAACATATACTGTTTCCTAACTAATCATACCTAGCCTAACCTTCCCTTACTCAGATCTGACCCTATTATATTCCCTCTCTTCCTTACGTCTCCAATTACCCGGGAAGAGTATTACACTTACTAGTTTAGTGAGTTCATGAATATGTATATTCTCGTTTACGAAAGTAATTATATCAGTGTGAGAAGATCTGGACCCAGTCCCTCTAGTATTTTGCAGTTGTAAAATATTATTCAGCCTTCTCGCTTGCGCACCAGGGAGCACAATTTATGGGATTTTAGGCGTTTCCAATAGTTTATGTATTGACCTGAATGGATACATGCAGTGAATGTTCTCTGCACATTATCCAGCTCTACATATTTACCGACGATAATAGTTGTGATGACATCATCCTTGTGGTTATGATGACATCAGCTGGATGGTTATCACGGCATTAGCTTGATGTTTTTGATGACATGAGTTTGATGATTGGGTGTGATATGGATCACTCCTACCCTCATACACCCTCTAGTGTCGTTAGTGAGAGAGATGACACGAGGGAGCTGGATGAAGACTGACTATTGCTCACTGCGTCCCATTTCTTATTGACGAAGCTGACGATCCAACTTTGTTAACTCTTACACAATGAATACGCTCGAAAAATCTATGTAAATTATGGCAGAACATTAATATTATTATATTCATAGGAGTTACACTTGTAAGGGTCATACAGTGATTAAAATATTAAATTGGATTCGTTATTATTTTCGAGAGCCATGGCAGAGAGTTCTAACAGTAGTTAGAGGCCTAATTAAGAGTCCTGTTCTAAACTAATGTGCTTAGCAAGCTTATATTTTTTTTTTTTTTTCTGAATGATGTTAGTGTTATGTGTATGTGTTTGATGTGTACTGTCAGCGTCAGCCTTCTGTGTCTGATGTATGTTGCTAGCTGTCTGTGATGTTAGTGCCAGCTGTCTGTGTTTGATGTGGGACGTTAATCTTAGTTCTGTTTGTTTGATGTTTGATGTTATTGCCTGTTGTCTGTGTTGTTAGTGTTTGTTGTCTGTGATGTTAGTGTTTGTTGTCTGTGATGTTAGTGTTTGTTGTCTATGATGTTAGTGTTTGTTGTCTGTGATGTTAGTGCTTGTTTTCTGTGATGTTAGTGCTTATTGTATGTGATGTTAGTGCTTGTTGTCTGTGATGTTAGTGCTTGTTGTCTGTGATGTTAGTGATTGTTGTCTGTGATGTTAGTGCTTGTTGTTTGTGATGTTAGTGCTTGTTGTATATATAATTTTGTAATTGTTCCTGCTTCATTTGTGAAGCGGAACATTGTCCATACTGTTTTATTGTTATCATTATTATTCAATTATTATTATTTTTATTAATGAGGGGAGAGCTAAACTCTTGGGGAATGTAATTCAATCAGGTTTTACATAAGACAGGAAAGAACGGTTGCAAGTTTCTTGATCAAGAGTCTGGCATCCTCAAGGCACCTTCCTTCAAGAGGAGGAAAGAACTGGCATTAAGTTTATTGTAAATTCTTGATGAATATTGTTTGACATTAAAAGTGTGGACGTAGTGTGACATCACATTCCTGCAGTGGGTCATTCCTGCAGTGGGTCATTCCTGCAGTGGGTCATTCCTGCAGTGGGTCATTCCTGCAGTGGGTCATTCCTGCAGTGGGTCATTCCTGCAGTGGGTCATTCCTGCAGTGGGTCATTCCTGCAGTGGGTCATTCCTGCAGTGGGTCATTCCTGCAGTGGGTCATTCCTGCAGTGGGTCATTCCTGCAGTGGGTCATTCCTGCAGTGGGTCATTCCTGCAGTGGGTCATTCCTGCAGTGGGCCATTCCTGCAGAGGGTCATTCCTGCAGTGGGTCATTCCTGCAGTGGGTCATTCCTGCAGTGGGTCATTCCTGCAGTGGGTCATTCCTGCAGTGGGTCATTCCTGTTACTGGTCATTCCAGTGGATAGTCGTTCGTATGGTTGGTCATTCTTATTGCAGGTCATATCTATGGCTGGTAATTCCCATTACTGGTCATTTTTATTGGTGGTAATTTCTATGCCTGACTGAACACCCAGTCATTATCTGTCATTATTACTGACTGAACACCCAGTCATTATCTGTCATTATTACTGACTGAACACCCAGTCATTATGTCATTATTACTGACTGAACACCCAGTCATTATCTGTCATCATTACTGACTGAAGAACCTGTTATCATCTATGTTTATTTATTGAACAACCAGTTATCATTTATCATAATTACTTACTGAACACTCAGTCATCATTATTGACTGAACAACCAGTTATCATCCGTCATTATTAACTGAACAACCAGTTATCATCCGTCATTATTAACTGAACAACCAGTTATCATCCGTCATTATTAACTGAACAAACAGTTACTATCTGTGAACAACAAATTATCATTTCTCTTCATTATTTCGCTCATTACTTTGTTATCACTTTTGTAGCTTTGTCAGTTACTTAACAAAGTTAATGACGTCAATTCGTTGTTTCTTTAAATTTTAATGTTAGCTTTTTTCCTTTGCCTCAAAGATTTTTACATGCTATTGTCAGTTTTAATTATATACTAATTTTTTTTTCTCCAAATCAATCTTTTTTTTTTCATTCTTGGAAGAGTGCAGAGCATTTTAGAAGCTTCCTAATTCCTTGTCTCCATCTGTGAAGAAAAGATCATTGATCTGTTCTTTGTCTACTTATTTTAGTCCATAAAGAGGTGTTTTACAGGCTTAATAATGCCACTGTACTCATGTTGTCGAGGCAATAATATATATATGTATACCTTTTGTATGACAAAGATTATCATCCTGACGTATATAGTCAAACAAAGACTTTTTAGTTCCCAGGTAACATGTCTGGTGTTGACATTACTTTTGATAATCTCCTTCGAATTGGTTTGTATTGGGATGGACAGGTCCTGTGTCTCGACTCACCAGGTCGCAAATTAGGTTGTGGGTTTAACAGGACATGTTTAACACAGCTATGTTTCTTAAAGGTTCTTTTTTTTTGTAAATATATAGCCAAGGGTTCATTTTCTTATTGTTGGTTCTGGTATTTGCTGTTTTGTAAGAATAAATCGTAAAGTCTAAAACGTAAATTGTTGACAACTGTTCAATCTATTTAATGAAATTTTCTTTGATATCGCAGTTTAGTTGAAGTCTTTATTTTAATTATGCAAATTAAAATAAGGGAGCAAGATAATGTTTGGAGTCTTCTTTTTATGATTCTAAAAGCTGTGCATGATATTCACCAATTGATCATTATACTACTGGGAAGTCGCATCTGCTAATTTGCATAAAAGGAAGGCGACAGACTTTCAGTTATCAGTTTAGACTTGTAACACTGGGAACATCGTCTGTGATGTTAAGTAGCTCAGTGCTGATACGTGAGTCTTTAACACACATCTTTGTGGGATGTCTTATCTGATAAGGTTTTATATGCTTGGGGATTTATATTTTGCTGAGGTTATGGGCCCTGACGTAGGTTTCTGCGAACCTGTCTCTCTGACCCACTAAACAAGAGATGAACGTACAAAACCACTTAGAAGCACACTTAAAAAGTATCCTGCAGATATTAGTGATATAAAACAAAAATAACAATATTATTATTATTATTATTTTTATTATTATTATTACCATTATTATTATTAAAAAGTAGAAGAAAATGAAGACGAAGGAGGAGGAGAAGCAGGAGGAGGAGTAAGAAGAGAAAGACGTGGTTGGATACAAAAATAAGTCTTAAATATTAGAGTTGTCAAGTAATTATGATGCTCTTGAAGGCTCTTACATATAATGTACAGACTCTCATATAACCACTAAACATCTCTTCTAACTTTCACTGTTCTTATCAACTGAGTCATGTATTTTAATAAATTTAAGAATGTCTAAAATCCCTGATACTGTACTTCCTGGACCACTGGTCAGAAGTATGTGTCATAATTTACATTTGGAAGGTCCTGGAGAGTCTAGTTCCAAATCTGCTCACTGAAACAAGTGATTAATTAGATTATTAGACACATGCGCAGCATGATTGCTAGGTAGAGGCGACTTTTATACTGGAGACAGTGGAAAAAGTGGAGAGATGATTTTTAAGGTGTTCAGCTTTTTTTGCCTTGATAGAGAGTGTTCAGTCCTTTAGCCTTGACTGAAGGTGTTCAGTCCCATTCATCAGCTTGTCGACATGGTATATTTATATATTTGTTTTTGCGAGAGAAAGAGACGTAGAACACAGTGAAAAATCCCCCTAGTGAAAAATAGTTCAGTAAATACACTAAGATAACTCAAAAGGCATAACGGAGCCATGAATTTTAATCAGCCATCAGTGTGTGTGCTTCAGGTTTGGTCTGCGACCCATCCAAGGGATGCAAATCCCCGTAATAATATACAGGTAAGCAACAGGAAACAGGAGGCGT
Source organism: Cherax destructor (assembly GCA_009830355.1). Taxonomy (NCBI): domain Eukaryota; kingdom Metazoa; phylum Arthropoda; class Malacostraca; order Decapoda; family Parastacidae; genus Cherax; species Cherax destructor. The sequence continues at coordinate 22,615 of WNWK01004156.1, forward strand.
TCTGGGGTTATACCTAGCAGTAAATGCTGTTCTGTAAGTTTATTTTGACCAACAGCCATTTTTTAGTGTTAAGATTTACCACTTTACCGTTTATCAAGTGTTCTTATAATAACAACTGCCGTTATGGTGATTATACGTAATAGCAGATATAACATTTTCCCTTTGAATACGATAACATATGTACCGCTCTGGAGGTGAACACGGTGAGCGAAATATAACTATTGATACACTGAAAATTATTACGTTATTATTATTATAATTATCATTATTATTACGACAAGAGCATGTGAAAGACCTGGACGTAATAGTGTCAGCTGACCTGTCATATATAGAACACAATAAAGAAAATTTTGCAAAAGCTAGAAGAATGTCAGAATGGATAATGAGAACTTTCAAAATAAGATAAATACTGTCAATGTTTTTCTCTTTTGCTCAGTGCTATTCGGCGTTGATGGCTCCATTCAGACGATAAGAGACATTAGAGTCGGAAAAGATACAGAGAGTATTCACTGCCTGCATAGAGCCAATGAAGCATTTAATCTACTAAGAACACATTAAATTCCTGAGGAGGAGAGATACATGATAATATACAGATAGAAGATATTAGAGGGCTTTGTTTTCAAACATACACACCACAAAAACAATAACAACTTACTGGACTGAGAGATGTTGGAGGAAATGTAAAATTAACTTAGTGAAATACGAGAATGCGGTGGGCAGAATAAGAGAACACTGTATCAACATTCGTGGGCTCAGATTATTCAACAGCAGATATCAGAAAATGTTACAGGAATGAGTGAAGAAACCTTGCAGGCAAGCACCAGAAAAGCCCTGGCCCCAGGCCGGGTTCTGGGAGTAAAAAAAGCCTCTCTAAAATGGTCACTGGAATGTACCACAGGCTAAAATAATAATGATGTTGATAATTATTATTATTATTATTGTCATCATTATTATTACTGTCGTTATTATTATTAGTAGTAGTAGTAAGAATGGTAGTATGACTATATTCAGGAGCCACACAACGCCTGGATAACGAGACGTTATTAGGTTTTATCCACAATAAAAGAGGTTAGTTCCAGCTCCTTTGATCAAGGTTCCTTTACCGTCATCAAATGACTTCCCTTGAAGCTACCTGACATGGACGCCTGGCTACCTGACATGGACGCCTGGCTACCTGACATGGACGCCTGGCTACCTGACATGGACGCCTGGCTACCTGACATGGACGCCTGGCTACCTGACATGGACGCCTGGCTACCTGACATGGACGCCTGGCTACCTGACATGGACGCCTGGCTACCTGACATGGACGCCTGGCTACCTGACATGGACGCCTGGCTACCTGAGGACCCTGGCTACCTGACATGGACGCCTGGCTACCTGACATGGACGCCTGGCTACCTGACATGGACGCCTGGCTACCTGACATGGACGCCTGGCTACCTGACATGGACGCCTGGCTACCTGACATGGACGCCTGGCTACCTGACATGGACGCCTGGCTACCTGACATGGACGCCTGGCTACCTGACATGGACACCTGGCTACCTGCATGGACGCCTGGCTACCTGCATGGACGCCTGGCTACCTGACATGGACGCCTGGCTACCTGACATGGACGCCTGGCTACCTGACATGGACGCCTGGCTACCTGACATGGACGCCTGGCTACCTGACATGGACGCCTGGCTACCTGACATGGACACCTGGCTACCTGACATGGACACCTTGACTCAACACTTGATCCAAACGTTTTTTTAAAATCAATTTTAAGCATTTTTGGCGAACTTTTCAAATTTCATTAAAACTAAAAGTAGGAAACTTGTTTTCCTTAATATTTGGGGTTTTAGCTCTGCTTGTGTAGGATTTTTAGAGATTTTGCGTTTTAGTACAGGCAAAAAATAATTTATTAACTCCATATAGACGCTCTTTTCATAAAAACCTATAAACCATGTAAAATTAACACTGTCTAATTTATCTATTACCCTTTTTCGTCTCAGTTCAAAGCCCAGGCCTATAAACGGTACTTTGTTACCACCTGTGGGGTCCACCCACAGTAGACGACTAACAATGAAAGAACAAAATTTGTGAGGAGTCATGCCCATAATTCGAGGCCCGCCCGGGAATTCAACCCGAGTTCTTTCGGTTTTGAGTTGAATTCTCCGTTTGTCAAATGCTGTTGTCTAGACACAGCTGGTTTCGTTATTAGTGTGGTGGTGGGTGGTGATGCTGCAGCTGGGTGTGCGGGGGCCACCTGCCCGTGTATTGTCACACACATCACGACTCCTGCCACCAGAACTTCCACCATTAATAACCTCATCAACGCTGAGGAAGACTGGAACCCCAACCACGACGAGACGACGACGAGGGCGAACTTACCTATATGTGAGGCTCCACCTTCCTTCTTTAGTGGCCAGAGTTCTTGCCGTCTTCTTGATTGCTCAACCGAATAAAATATACCGGCAGCCTTATTATTCTCTTCTAAACTTGGCGTGTGGAGATCTTCAAGGCTGTCTAGTCGTCTTTGACACCCGGACTGAATACGTCGTGGCAACTACTCAGAATATTTCACCTGTACTGCAATAATGTTTTCACAGAGGAGCTAGAATAAGTTCACTTCAATTTACGAATGATTATATTCTGCAACACCACTTACAACTCTTCTAAGAAAACTCCGCGTCTAAGATCAGGGCTCAAAATGTGGACACACTGGCTCGAGAAAAATCCACCAGAACGGCATAGAAATTAAAAAAAAAAACTTAGTGAGAAACTACCAATGTAGTGGACATCAAAGTTTGGACCGTGGAAAACACAGGAGCGATACGTGCACCCACCACGGCTGCCTGGCACACACTGGCGGTCCGCCACCTCAGCCTCCCGAGCTAAATTATCTTCCTAGAAGAAAAATCTTGGCAACTGGAAACGTTTTATATGTATATATTATATTAAACTTCTCTTTAATGTTTCTTGATAACATGCAACAGGTCACACCTGAGAAGGTCAAGTGGGGAAGGTCACGCTAGGAAGGTCACCTGATAATCGCTACCTCTCACAAATGTAATGAGAATTACTTCCTACCTAATGACGCCTTGCCAGCTCTAAGATTTAATTAAAAAAAGCGGTTGTATATAGTATATATATATACATATATATATATATATATATATATATATATATATATATATATATATATATATATATATATATATATATATATATATATATATATATATATATATATATATATATATATGCATGCAAATATTGCAAACCAAGCAATACATGATGCAAAACAACCACTGGGAGAGTAGAATGATAACTCTAGGCCTTTCTTGTTGCACTCAACACATCATCGGGAGATTACAAAGTTGCACAAAAAAGGATGATGTCCAAGCAAATGCAATCTCAGGGGACGTCTCGCTGACTCCAGTGAAGACCTAGAGCTATCAATCATTCTACTCCCCCGTGGTTGCTCTGCAGATATATATATATATTATATATATATATATATATATATATATATATATATATATATATATATATAATATATATATATATATATATATATATATATATATAATTATTTTTTTTTAAAAAAATAGTATATATATATATATATATATATATATATATATATATATATATATATTATATATATATTATTACATAATATGGTACAAAAGATTTAAGAGATACATTGTTGATATAAAGATGGCATATACAGTACACGAGGTGTGAGAGATACATGTCTAGTACATATTGTTACGTGTTTGTCACTGATTATAATGCGAAAATCTCATCCAGCTCCTCAGAGCTGGGGCGAGTGCCCAAAATACAGCAGGCATTAACCCTCTGAACAGCAGCGCTGAGTCGCTGGAACAGAAAATTAGCTGCCCTGGGATCCATAATTACCTTGTTGAGTCTTTTGCCTAGCTCCTTGAGGAACTTATATGCACTATTTTCCCATGAGCCAAGGGTCTCAGAGCCTATGGGATCAAACATATAATGATGGGCAAGTTCTCCGCATTTACTCGACTTTTGGCACTCCCTGAAGTTGCCCCTCCTTCCTCCCTGGTGTATTGGAGAAAGGTGTCAGCCAAGGTAGATGCACATGTGTAGTTCCACACCACCTGCTTGCCGTCTGTCCAGGCTTGAAGGGTGATGCCATCTGAACGCTTTTGGTTGCCATCAGATCTGCATAGTTGGGGTGGCTCCCTTACTGCTGGGCATCCCAGCAGTAAGGGAAGCACCCCAGACCATAACATTGTCAGGGTGCTTCACTGTTCTCACGGCATTCCGCGGGTCGTAACGGGACACACCAATGGGAGGACGGACGGTCTTGGAGCCGCTCCTGACGAGCCTGAAGGTACTCTCATCGCTGAACATCACCTTCTGCCACTGGTCTGAGGTCCAATCCTTGTATTTCTTGCAGAACTGAAGCCGTTTCTTCTTCATGGCTTCACTTAACATGGGCTTCTTGACAGCACATCCAGGAGGCATTTTCAGGTTATTTTGCAGTTGGTGCTGAATGGTTCGCACTACGACGTCTTTCAGGAGTGCAGAATGCTTTTTCTTGAGGTCTGCGGCTGTTATGGCACTTTACTCTTCAGGATCTTGTCTATGCGAAGAGAAGTCTTTTTTGGGGCCTCAGACCCCACCTTTCTAGGTGATATGGTGCCACGTGGGAGTGAAGTAGCTGCTTTTTTGAGGTTGTAAATTGTCATCTTAGTCAGCTTCAGGTCTGTGGCTACGCGTATCACAGACATGTCTTACTCAAATAGGGTCAGTGCACTGGTCTTCTCTGCAATTGTAAGTTTAGTTCGACCCATTCTGACCATTTGGAGCGGAGATATAGCGTGGCAAATTTCGTGGTCGAGTGAAAAAATGGGCAATGAGTAACAATGCAGCAGGCCTTGTTCCTCCCCGAGATCTGGCAGAGCACTGAAGCGTGGCATGGTGGGGAACATTGGAGCAAGACGGGTTCCAATACACTAAGTCATCACAAGCTTCTGCCACTTTTCCTATGACTGAAATGCAAGTGAAGTTGTCTGGTGGCCTGGTGGCTAGAGCTCTCGCTTCACACACGGAGGGCCCGGGTTCGATTCCCGGCGGGTGGAAACATTTCGACGTGTTTCCTTACACCTGTTGTCATGTTCACCTAGCAGCAAATAGGTACCTGTGGACCCTCGGTTTTCGTTCAAAATTCTTTCCAGAATGCTGTTCAAGTGCTGTTACCTAACGAATTTTTCCCATAATAACAAATGTAAATTAGATTAGTCGTTTCAGACCCCCAAAAATACACTTTCAGAAGCTCTTACAAAAATACACTTACATAATTGTTCGAGTTTGGAGATGAACGAAAACCGAGGGTCCACTGTGTGTATATATATATATATATATATATATATATATATATATATATATATATATATATATATATATATATATATATATATATATATATATATATATATATATATATATACAGTATATGTCTTGGGGACCCTCATCCTCAGAGAAAAGAATAAATTTGCTTCAGGGAAAACTCAAAGTTCTCCCTGAAGCTGTTTGAAAATTTTCTCCTACCACCCCCTATATTTTCTATATACTTTATTTAAAGACAAAATACATTGACAAAATACATTGACAAGAATACAATAGAGAGAAAACAACACAGATAACAACTCAAAGCTACATCTCAAATACTTCGTCCAGCTCCCCGGCAGTGGGCCGCGTACCCAGAATGCTGCAGGCATTTCACTGAGTCTCTGAAAGTGGAAGCTGGCTGCCCTTTGGTCCTTGGTTTCTATGATAAGTTTTTCACCCAGCTCTTTGAGAAACTTTAGAGCACACTTGCCCCATGTTCCAAGGGTCTCCGACAATATTGGGATGAAGTTATAGCCTCCATATTTGCGGGTCTTCTCGGTCTCCCTGTGGCTGGCAGCTCCACCCCCTTCAGCTACGGAGTATGGCAAGTAGGTGTCTGCCATTGTGGCGGCACAGCTGTAGTCCCAAGCAATCTGCTTACCATCCTTCCAGGGTAGCATAGTGGCTTCATCAGGACGCTTTTGACTTCCATCAGACCTGTGCACTTGGGGTTCCCGTTGGGCTGGACAACGGGCTGTGGCGAGGCTTCTCTTTATGATGTCGTTGACCTTCTCATGTCTAGCATACTTCCCTTCTGATGTGTGACACACGAGACCATGAAGTCCGAATTGATCAGCCGTCGCCCTGTCGCAAATACATCTATGTTCGGTGAGTATGGGGGCTGCTAGGCGAAGAGCAACACCAATCCGAATGGCCTGTGGGTCAAGTCGAGTGCCCAGGGAGGAATTGGGAACGGCTAGAAGGAAATCTCCTGAGTGTGGTGCCTTCACCGCTAGGAGACGAGCTTTGTCCTTTCCTGAAGCGTTGGTGAGCATTGTGTTGGCTTTTTTTTCCATGATCGGTTTGTCCCAGTGGGACTGTTTGTGCTCTTTGGGAGGAGCTGGTCTACTGGAGGAGTCTGCTAGGGTGTCCCACCGCACGGCTGTTTCAATGAACCTGGGGTCTTGAGCTCCTACTGCACCTCTCAAGCGTTCGGGGACAATCTCCTTGACTAATCCACTGGAAGCCAAACACGACGACAGAAATGCAGGTAAAGCTACCTGCCTTGCTTTGCGCACCCCTATACCTCCCAGTCGCACTGGTAGGGTTGCCTGCTCCCATTGCCGATCCTCTAGTGACAGATTCAGTGCCTTTTTAAAGGTTGATCTCAGGTGTGCGTCATACTCGTCAAGTGTTGGGTTGTCAAAAGAGGATGCGCACCTCAAGAAGTAAGTGAGTCTTGGCATATGTAAGACACCTTGTGAGGAGATACAGGGCATCATGTGCATCAAGATCACTTATTCTCTCCTCCATTCTCTTCAGGTCATTCACTTTGTCTTGAGGACCGTGTCGATGGCCTGGTGATCCAGCGGTGCATCTAAGATGTTGGATGGAGTGGTAGTAGAGAATACCGGGAGGATTGTTCGCACAGCATTGATCATTTCCTGGTTTCTTGTAATGATGTCACCCACACACACACACACATATATACATATATATATATATATATATATATATATATATATATATATATATGTATATATATATATTATATATATATATATATATATATATATATATAATATATATATATATATATATATATATATATATATATATATATAAGAGAGAGAGAGAGAGAGAGAGAGAGAGAGAGAGAGATAAGTAAAGCGACATGCTATAAAATATTATTACCGCAAATTAACTTATGAATATGTAAATCGCAAAATAAAAATATGAACACACTGCTTCTCCAAAAAAAAAAAAAAAAGAAATATTTAAGCATAATATGCTCACACACCTTTAAGGAGCTTGTAAAACGCGTGAACTTGACTATTTTAAAAATCCTCTAAAGGAATTTAACTATTTAATAGAGGCGGACAGAGAGAGAGAGAGTGAGAGAGAGAGAGAGACAGACAGACAGGAAGAGAGAGAGAGAAAGGGGGGGGGGCGGTAACTGTAAGAGTAATTCTGTACACTAGTGGACTGTTCAACAGCCTGTCAGAGTATTATGTAAATATTTAAATGGTTTTATGGACTATGAAAATAATTTATAGGTTCTGCAAACAGTCAAAATTAATACATGGCTTCATAACTCGTCAATTTACATTGAACAACTATTTTTCATGAATCCGAAATTGTTATAATATTATTATTTAAGCATCCGCTGATGGGGGTTGCTTTTCTGGCGGTTATTTTCACTTACATTTCTGCTTCTTCTCTGTTAATGTAAATTATCTCGATATTTTTTTCTTTTTATTGCCTTAAAGCTTATTACATTTATGCATTTAAAGCAGCAAAGCTTAGTATTGAAATTACCCTTCACTTATTTTTTTAAGAAGGAAAATTCTTCGTGTTTGTTATAAAGAACCAGAGAATTGAAGGAAAAGCTTTAGTGCCCAACCTACTAGCAACATTCCCTAATATTGGTCAGATGTGCTGGAGACTCGCTTATTTTTTTTGCTACACTTAATTTTGAGGATTTGACAAATATTTTCACAATTTTTTTAGGATACTTTATCTCATATGCAAGTGGTTTCGTTACACATTTTTGAGGGTGTTTTCCGGTTTTTGCTGCAAGCGCAAAATTTGGCAGAGATATTCTTCGAGACCTCTTCAAAGATTTCAGATATCTGACCCTGGTAAAATATTTCATCAGTTTATTTTGAAGAATTTGCGTGGAAATGGAAAATGAGAATTTGTACATTATACTTAATCTAATTTAGAAAGTTTGATTATATATTTTGAATAAAGATGTTTTCATTTAAGCTTTTAACGTATTAAGAAACTATAAAATTATATACATTGAAAGCGTATGTAATATCTATAGCTAAATACATAACATAATTTAGTCAGAAGATTTATAACTAGAACGATCATTTCTCATCCCTAGCTTTCAGCCTAATAACTTCTCCATTCCTTGTACGAAGTATACAAACAAATATACTCTTCATAGTTTTGAAGTAGAAACTAAACCTCTTAAAGCTGTATCAGATGATTGCTTTCAACAATAATAATAATAATCTCTTCTCGCGGTAGATAGCTGAAACGCTAGTAGATAAAACTCTGAGTAATTAAAATATCAAGTATAGTATCACGTAGCTAGAGTGAAAGTCACTTCCATTACACATAGCATTTAAGATAATTTCATTGCAGTTATGACACCTACACTACAGTAATAATAACTACGTTACACGACTATTGTTTACAATTATAACACCTACACTACAGTAATAATAACTACATTACAGGACTATTGTTTACAATTATAACACCTACTCTACAGTAATAATAACTACGTTACTGGACTATTATTTACAGTAATAATACCTACGTTATGGAAATATTCGCAGTAATAATACCTACGTTACAGGAATATCATTTACAGTTATAACACCTACACTACAGTAATAACACCTACGTTACAGGAATAGCATTTACAGTTATAACACCTACACTACAGTAATAACACCTACGTTACAGTAAAACCATTTTCAATTGTTTTAAAAAAACATTTGAGTGCTATTAACTTTACGTATTAATAACAATATTTCAGTTATTGCTTACTTAACAACGCTGTAATGATATTACTGTAAAGTTCCGTACATTACAGTACTGTAACCTTTACCGTAACATAACGTCCATTATATTAATATTACTGAACACAAGACACAGAGACACTGTACACAGGACACAGGGACACAGAGACACTGCACACAGGACACAGGGACACACAGAGACACAGGACACACTAGACACTAGAGGACACTAGAGGACAGGAGGGTTAGGGAAAACATGATAACGAATAGATAAGGTGGACAGAGACAGAATGTTCCAGAGAGGGGACACAGAAACAAGGGGTCACAGTTGGAAGTTGAAGACTCCTATGAGTCAAAGGGATGTTAGGAAGTATTTCTTCAGTCATAGAGTTGTCAGGAAGTGGAATAGCCTAGAAAGTGACGTAGTGGAGGCAGGAACCATACATAGTTTTAAGACGAGGTTTGATAAAGCTCATGGAGCAGGGAGAGAGAGAACCTAGTAGCAATCAGTGAAGAGGCGGGGCCAGGAGCTATGACTCGACCCCTGCAACCACAAATAGGTGAGTACAAATAGGTGAGTACTGTACACAGAGACAGTACACAGGGACACACAGAGACACTGTACACAGGACACAGGGACACACACAGAGACACTGTACATAGAGACACACAGATACACAGTACACATGGGCACACAGAGACATTGTACATAGGATACAGGGACACTGTGCACAGGACACAGAGACACTGTACATAGGACAAAGGGACACGGAGACACGCATGACACAGGAACACAGCGATACGCAGGATAGAGATACAGGACACAAGGACACACATGGACACAGGACAGAACAGACATACACAAGACAGAACCTACAAGGGGAAATAACCTGCTTGACTTAGTTCTGGCAAACAAGGAAACCCTTGTTAATAATTTAGAAATTACAGAGGAACTCGGCGCAAGCGACCACAAATCAATTACCTTTGGCATTGAATGGAAGTTTCATAGTACGAATAACTCAGTAACGGTCCCAGATTTTCGCTTAGCAGATTACAATGGACTTAGAGAACACTTATCATCTGTGGACTGGGGTAATGAAGAGAGCTATCAATATGACAGTTTTCTGAACACTATACATGCTGCCCAAATAACATTTATCCCATATAAAGAAATTAGATCGAATAGAAATGACCCAAAATGGATGAATAATAGGCTCAAATATCTTTTAGGGCAGAAGAAAGGAGTTTATAGGCGTATCAAAAGAGGTGAGGGTCATCTTATGAGTCAGTATATTGACATTAAGAGGGAAAAGCTAAACGGGACTACGAAATTAAAGTTGCTAGGGATTCGAAAACTAACCCAAAACTTTTTTTCAGGTGTATAGAACAAAAGTTAGAGATAAGATAGGTCCCCTTAAAAATAATTATGGGTATCTTACTGACAAAGAGAATGAAATGTGCTCTATTTTTAATAATTATTTTCTCTCGGTTTTCACTCAGGAAGACATTAATAATATCCCAAGAATTAGGTATTTTAGTGGGCCTGAAGAAGATAAATTATGTAGTATCACAGTCACTAGCGAAAAGGTTATCAAACAGATAGACCGTTTGAAGCAAAATAAATCGCCAGGCCCTGATGAGCTTTTTTCAAGGGTTCTTAAGGAATGCAAAATAGAACTCTGTGAACCCTTAACTAACATGTTTAACCTATCTCTTCAAACAGGTGTAGTGCCGGATACGTGGAAGATGGCTAATGTAATTCCTATTTTTAAAGCAGGGGACAAGTCGTTACCATCAAATTACCGCCCAATAAGTCTAACATCAATTGTAGGCAAATTACTAGAGTCGATTATAGCTGATAACATAAGAAGCCATCTCGATAGGCATAATTTGATTAATGATACTCAGCATGGATTCACCAGGGCCGTTCCTGCCTAACTAATTTGTTAACTTTTTCAGTGGGGCTTTTGAGGCAGTTGATAATGATAAAGAATTCGATATCGTTTATTTGGATTTTAGTAAGGCTTTTGATAGAGTACCACATCAGAGACTGTTAAAGAAAGTGGCTGCTCATGGCATTGGGGAAAAGTGTTGTCATGGATCGAGTCATGGCTCACCAATAGGAAGCAGAGGGTGTGCATAAATGGGGTTAAATCGGAGTGGGGATCTGTAACAAGTGGCGTTCCTCAGGGATCGGTTTTGGGCCCGTTGTTGTTTATAATATATATAAATGACCTTGACGAGGGAATTTCTAGTGATATGAGCAAATTCGCTGATGACACGAAGATAGGTAGGATAATCGATTCAGACGTAGATGTCAGTGAACTACAGGAGGATTTAGACAAACTCAATTCCTGGTCAGAAAAATGGCAGATGCAGTTCAATGTAGATAAATGCAAAGTTCTAAAGCTCGGGAGTGTCCATAACCCAAGCACTTATAAGTTAAATAACGTAGAACTTAGCCATACAGATTGCGAGAAGGACTTGGGGGTGATGGTAAGCAGCAACCTTAAACCAAGACAGCAATGCCTAAGCGTACGTAATAAGGCAAATAGATTACTGGGATTTATATCAAGAAGTGTTAGCAACAGAAGTCCAGACGTTATATTACAGCTTTATACATCATTAGTAAGGCCTCACCTAGATTACGCAGCTCAGTTCTGGTCTCCATATTACAGAATGGACATAAATTCGTTAGAAAACATTCAGCGTAGAATGACTAAATTAATACATAGCATTAGAAATCTTCCTTACGAAGAAAGATTGAAGACCCTTAAATTACATTCACTTGTAAGACGTAGAATGAGGGAGACATGATCGAGGTATACAAGTGGAAAATGGGTATTAACAAAGGGGATATAAATAAGGTCTTGAGGGTATCTCTCCAAGAGAGAACCCGCAATAATGGATTCAAGTTAGATAAGTTTAGATTTAGAAAGGATATAGGAAAGTATTGGTTTGGAAATAGGGTAGTTGATGAATGGAACAGTCTGCCTAGTAGGGTTATTGAAGCAAGGACCTTGGGTAGTTTTAAATTTAGGTTGGATAAATTCATGAGTGAAAGGGGTTGGATTTGAGTGGGAATTGCACATGAGTAAATAAAATTATCAAAGCTTATTTTTTGGGTAGCATTGAAAATTAGGTTGAACAAATATTCTGTTGGTGGGATGGAATGTGAAGGACCTGCCTAGAATGGGCCAACAGGCCTGCTGCAGTGTTCCTCCTTTCTTATGTTCTTATGTTCTTAAGACGATGGGACACACAGAGATACACAGGACATAGGGACACACAGAGACACAGGAACATAGAGGATAGAGGGACACACAAGACACAGGGACACACAAGAAACAGGGACACACAAGATACAGAGACACATATGACATGGGGACACAGAGACACATATGACATGGGGACACAGAAACACATATGACATGGGGACACAGAGACACTCAATGTACAGGGATACACAGAATACAGAGACAGGATGCATGCAGCAGCTGTAGCTTGTCTAACAGAACTACGCCAGGATCTCTCTCAGTATTCCTCAATGCAAATTGGTCACTGCCAGAGGCAGCAACTGGAGACCGGTCTTACATTGCAAGACGAAGTCTATCGTCTCTGCAACATAAACACTCGCACGACCTGGTGTTCTGACTACATGACCTGGTGTTCAGCCTCCACGACCTGGTGTACTGACTACATGACCTTTTGTTCTGACTACATGATCTGGAGTTCTGAGTACATGATCTGGTGTTCTCACAACATGACCTGGTATTCAGCATCCACGATCTGGAGTTCTGACTACATGACCTGGTATCCTGAATACATAATAATAATAATGATAATAATAATTTCTACAAATACATGTACGTATAACGTTCATAGGTCATAGCTGATATCAGTGACTTACTATATGACAGCTCCTTCTTATGCAGAGCATTTCGGGCAAATTAGGTCAATTTTGTCCACAGGATGCGACCCACACCAGTTTGCTAACACCCAGGTACCTTCTTACTGATAGGTGAATAGTGGCAGCGGGTGTCTTAAGGAAACACGTCCTAATGTTTCCACCCATACCGGGGATCGAACCATGGACCTCAGTGTGTGAGATGAGTGCGCTAGCAATCGAGCTACAGTGTTTTGACTCCATCACCTGGTGTTCTGACAACATGACCTGGTGTTCTGACACCGCAACCTGGTGTTCTGACACCGCAACCAGGTGTTCTGACTCCGCAACCAGGTGTTCTGACACCGCAACCTGGTGTTATGACACCGCAACCAGATGTTCTGACTCCGCAACCTGGTGTTCTGACACCGCAACCTGGTGTTCTGACACCGCAACCAGGTGTTCTGACACCGCAACCTGGTGTTCTGACTCCGCAACCAGGTGTTCACTCCACGACATGGAATTCTGACCACATGACCTGGTGTTCTGACTAAATGACCTGGTGTTCTGACTATTTGACCTGGTGTTATGACTACATGACCTGATATTCTAACTACATGACCTGGTGTTCTGACACCGCAACCTGGTGTTCTGACTCCGCAACCAGGTGTTCACTCCACGACATGGAATTCTGACCACATGACCTGGTGTTCTGACTACATGACCTGGTGTTCTGACTATTTGACCTGGTGTTATGACTACATGACCTGGTATTCTAACTACATGACCTGGTGTTCTGACACCGCAACCTGGTGTTCTGACTCCGCAACCAGGTGTTCACTCCACGACATGGAATTCTGACCACATGACCTGGTGTTCTGACTACATGACCTGGTGTTCTGACTGTTTGACCTGGTGTTATGACTACATGACCTGGTATTCTAACTACATGACCTGGTGTTCTGACACCGCAACCTGGTGTTCTGACTCCGCAACCAGGTGTTCATTCCATGACATGGAATTCTGACCACATGACCTGGTGTTCTGACTACATGACCTTCTGTCCTGACTACATGACCTGGTATTCAGCCTCAACGACCTGGTGTTCTAACTACATGACCTGGTGTTCAGCCTCCACCACCTGGTGTCCTGATTACATGACCTGGTGTAATGCCTCCACTACCTGGTGTCCTGCCACCACCACCTGGTGTACTGCCACCACCACCTGGTGTACTGCCTCCACCACCTGGTGTTCTGCCTCCACCACCTGTTATCCTGCCTCTACCACCTGGTGTACTGCCTCTACCACCTGGTGTACTGCTACCACCACCTGGTATACTGCCTCCACCACCTGGTTTACAGTCATTAACACCTGGTGTACTGCCTCTACCACCTGGTGTACTGCATCCACCACCTGTTATCCTGTCTCTACCACCTGGTGTACTGCCTCCACCACCTGTTGTACTGCCACCACCTGGTGTACTGGCTCTACCCCCTGGTGTACTTCCTCCACCACCTGGTGTAATGCCACAATCACCTGGTGTACTGTCTCCACCACCTGGTGCACTACCACCACCACCTGGTGTACTGCCACCACCACCACCTGATGAACTGCTTCCACCACCACCACCTGGTGTACTGGCTCCACCACCTGGTGTACTGGCTCCACCACCTGGTGTACTGCCTTCACCACCTGGTGCACTACCACCACCACCTGGTGTACTGCCACCACCACCACCTGATGAACTGCTTCCACCACCACCACCTGGTGTACTGGCTCCACCACCTGGTGTACTGCCTTCACCATCTGGTGTACTGCCTTCACCACCTGGTGTACTGCCTCCACCACCTGGTGTACTGCCTCCACCACCTGGTGTACTGCCTTCACCACCTGGTGTACTGCCTTCACCACCTGGTGTACTGCCTTCACCACCTGGTGTACTGCCTTCACCACCTGGTGTACTGCCTCCACCACCTGGTATACTGCCTCCACCACCTGGTGTACTGCCTCCACCACCTGGTGTACTGCCTCCACCACCTGGTGTACTGCCTTCACCACCTGGTGTACTGCCTCCACCACCTGGTGTACTGCCTCCACCACCTGGTGTACTGCCTCCACCACCTGTTTTAGCCTTTCAGACTTCCCGTTATTGGTTTACATCTTCTCGATGGTTCCCTCAGTGGTGATACCTGTCGGCTGGTGATACCTGTCGGCTGGTGATGGCGGCGTGGCCTGCGTCAGATAAACGTTTCTCTTAGTAATCTTACCTGCAGCCTTCAGCCTGGACACGCTGCGTCTCTTCCACACCATCCTCCACTCTGGCTTTCGTGAATAGCAGTTCATTGCTAATGTACTGTAATTTCCGGCACACGATCACATGGGACATATAAGATAATGTTTCCAGGCAGTTGTAACGTAATGTTATTAAACAACTGCTAAAGCGTAACCCACACCCTTCCCTAGTACCTGACCTTGAGCATATAAGGCGCTGGGGGATTTTCAAAGACTTTTTTGGGAAAAAAAAGTGCGCCTTATATGGCGAAAAATACGGTATTCAGTTTTACTTAAAACACAACTCTTTGCTCACCCAATCTTCTGTATATTGTGTGTAGGAAGGGCAGACATTCTAGAATATATCTATTCAGTCTTCAGTGTTAGATTTGCATTTTGTAGCAGCAGTATTCCGTCTCCAGTCAGACTGGCCTTTGTATGGCAGCGTCCCTAACATTACACCCCAAGACTTCAGATTTTCTTGCGCCTCGACGCTTGTCCATGACACACGTGGACCTCCGGAACAGCCTGTATCGCTAAGCACCTGCCAAGTTTTAGCCCCAACCAGCCGCCCTTCATGGTGTGAAGTGGGGAGTTTTAGTATTTATGGAAGTGAAGGTTAGTGAGTGCCACCTAGCCTCACCTTATTTCAACATACCCCGTCGTTACCATACATCCTACCGACCTGCCTCTCAACCGGCCACAGCCTGATGGAACCCATTGGGCCAGAACACAGGCTAACTCTTCCAGTCAGCTTTGTCGTCGGGTGTGCGAAAGTTAAGTGCTGGAAAGGAGTGCATGGTGTGAAAATAGAGTGAGCAAGATGGAAGAATCTTAGGTTTAGTAAAGGCACCTGTCCACCGGCTACCCACGATGTTTTCTGGTGAGTCATCCACTAATAAACCTCCTTGGAGGCCCGCTCAGTGTGCTAGATGGTTGCCTAGCAGGTGCCACCACGTCGCTCTGCCGCTTTATAAGTGTTTTAAGTTAATGAACAAGCCGCCCACCACGCCACCTGCAAGGAGTCAGCACACTAGCCTACCTAGTGTAGGTGTTTGATGAGTTCTAGCTTACTAGAGCGCCTTATTAAGGGGTATTAAGTGAGAATTTTTGCCATGCAAATGTGGGAGGGACATTGTTTAACAATGATAGACTGAACACGTCGACTCCAGGCTGAGGGACTGATTACCTCAAACTCCTCCTCTTCCACCGTTCTTCCCTGTACTGGACTCAAGAAGCCACTGGCTGGCGTAAGGTTTCCAGGATAAAGATAACCAAAAGTTACAAAAGTGTCTCATTTATCAACTTGCCGGTTTCCTAAACCATTTACACAAACTTTTATTTTGCTAATTGCTCTAAGTTCCTTAGTTAAATCTCCAAAGTTTCCTCTCCAACTTACAGCAATTTTTCTTGAATCTCCAGATATTATAGTTAATTGAACCATCATTGTTCGTCAGTTGAAATTTAACCATTGCAAACTTTTTAATTTTTTTTCCAAGAAGTAATGTGGAAAATGTCTATTTTCCGTTTCCCTCCTCATTAATTAATGATAATTTATATAGTTAAGTGAAGGCTGGATTATTTTTCTAAATTTGTAAAACTTGATCTCTTACTTTAATCATTGGACAGTAATTTATTTATTAGTAGCTACAATGATTTATATAACCTTCATTAGTCACCTGTTACGATAATTACGATACTCTCTATAACCTTCATTAGTCACCTGTTACGATAATTACGATACTCTCTATAACCTTCGTTAGTCACCTGTTACGATAATTACGATACTCTCTATAACCTTCATTAGTCACCTGTTACGATAATTACGATACTCTCTATAACCTTCATTAGTCACCTGTTACGATAATTACGATACTCTCTATAACCTTCATTAGTCACCTGTTACGATAATTTACACCTTGTATTATGCTTCATAAAGGCTTCTTGAAATTAAATAATAATACTATGATTTACTTAGTTCCCAGATCAATGTCGCCTTTATAGTCACTGGAAGGATAGGGCTTCACGCGGGGGGGGAGGGGTGAACTGGCGTCACGGGGAGGTGGGTGGACTGGCGTCACGGGGAGGTGGGTGGACTGGCGTCACGGGGAGGCGGGTGAACTGGCGTCACGGGGAGGTGGGTGGACTGGCGTCACGGGGAGGTGGGTGGACTGGCGTCACGGGGAGGCGGGTGGACTGGCGTCACGGACTCAAGTGAGAAAGCTGATGTTTTAATAAAGCCTTGATAAATTTGGTGATGTATATTCACAGCAAATTTATTATATATATCATATAAGGGACAGATCCAGCACTGTCGATATTAGACAGATGACGTCCTGTGTGTCTCAAAACAGAACATTGAGGCACGACCCATAAAAATTCCCTTCAGGTTTAGATTCGAGTGAATGTGTTCAGAAGTGATCCAAGAAAGTCATAATCAGCCATATTTAAAAAAACACTTCTAATGAATTATCATCCTACAAGAACTACTACATATATGACACGAAATGAGGCTCCAAACGGTTCATCTAAGGAATATCTGAGACTGTAGTCCTAGCAGGCCAGGCTAGTTAATTCCGTCTTAGTTACACCTGAATGAGGCTCGAATTCTCAATGGAACTCAAGGGTAGACGGGTAATGGGAAGTTAAATCCATACAGATCAGTGTTACGTGGTAAACTAACAACAAATCCTCAGTGTTGTTGGTTGAAGTATCTGAATTAGGTAATTCCTTAATTAGAATAACTACTAGTAACTCATTGAAGTTTCCTAATCATTAACTTGTTTTTTATGGTCTATGAATAAATTTCATTAGCCTCCATAATTTCTATTTCAATCCATATATAAGTAAAATGAGCTGCATTATACTTATTTATAAATGAAATAATGATTTTCAATGCACCTAACAATATATAAGATAATTTAAGGTCCTGAATTTAGGAGATAAATATAAAGGAGGTCATCAAAGGTTGAACTCTATCAGAGGCCTTGTGGCTCAGGTGTACGTCCTCCAGGGTTTTATTTTGGTGTAAAAAAAAGACAATCCTCTCTTTTGTTTACCTGGAGAGGGTTTCGGGGGTCAACGCCCCCTCGGCTCGGTCTGAGACCAGGCCTCATGGTGGATCAGGGTCTGATCAACCAGGTTCCTTGATGCTGGTGAGGGGCTCTTGATCGGAATGCCTTCCATCCTCCACCCCCTCCCCGCCCCCCCTCCCCCCCGCCCTAAACACACACACGGGTATTATAAACCCGACCGGATCATACAGCAAACCAGCAACTGTTTTTGTACTTAGTGATACATAGTTCATCACTGTATATTTAAACATGGTATCCTCAGCAATTAATCAAGAGTTTTGTCCCTCATAGCAGTGATTTATGTGCATCCCTGCTTTGCAGTGTAACTTATTTGCAGTGTAACTTATTTGCAGTGTAACTTATTTGCAGTGTAACTTATTTGCAGTGTAACTTATTTGCAGTGTAACTTATTTGCAGTGTAACGTATTTGCAGTGTAACTTATTTGCAATGTAACTTATTTGCAGTGTAACTTATTTGCAGTGTAACTTATTTGCAGTGTAACTTTTTTGCAGTGTAACTTATTCTTCAACTTTACATTATTTCACTAGTGCTAATGACATTGTTATTTAAGATGAATTACTAATGCTTCGTGTTTTACAGCGATGTATAATAGATGAGTTGTTGATTTCTTTGTCTGATGTTAGTTCACAATGTTTTTGTTGAGATCCTGATATTAAGTATGCAAGGAAAATTATGTTATTTCTGATTGTTCTTTCTCCCAAGGAAAATGAAAACTAATTTTGATATAGAATTTTCTCAGCAGCCACACGTTGTTTCGTTGCATTTCAACACTATTATGTTCCGCTTTTTTTACATTATTACAATATTTCGCTCTAGTCTGCACGTCCGTGCAATAATTCATCCACTAATTATTGTCTTTATTCCTTCTTGTGTTGTGGATATTTTCTTATTTTGTAAATTGTGTTTTATCATTTATCTGCGCTGTACAACTGTCGCAGAATTTTATTAACATTCAATAACATAAACTCTTTCTGTGCCTAAACTTTTGAATTGCTTTTAAAATATTTTTCTAATATACATTGTTAAGTTGGTGCCTTGCTTCTCAGCAACTCAACTTTACAAAACCTAGTAGTAAAGTCATCCTTTTTTTAACTTTAGAGTTATTTCTTGCATCAATTTGTAAGTCATGTTTGTTACAGCTTACAGTGAGAACTGTATTACTGTTTTATGTGTCAGCGCTATTCCATGAACTGAGATCATTATAATACCTTTAAAAAATTAAGTCTTGTTTAGTTATTAAAGACTTGATTTTGCTTGTAATTTCGTTATTATTTAATACTTTGCTTTTATTTGTTAAAACTTCCCTGTGTCAAGCTACATTTTGCTTAACTGTCGATTTGTTAGTTCAGCTTTGTAATATATCTAAATTATTAATGGCTCTCAGTTGTGTTCTTGAGGTAAAGGTTGTATTGTTTCCACTGATTCTGAGACTTTTTAATGTAAAAGTTTGTAGTCTCAGCATACCTACTATTTATTGAATATAATAAAATAAATCTTATGAAAAAGTGAGAAAGCTATTGACTGTCGGGCTCAAATATGAGAAATCGCAACAGAATGTCACGCACATGATGTCGTTCAGTCCTTGATTGTACATGTGCCAGAATACAGCAAGTCGTCAGTGTGCATGATGCACCTGTCTAACCACCTGCTCAACTCACCACTTATCAAGGATCTACAGAGCTAAGACACACAGATCAAAGATCTACAGAGCTAAGACACACAGATCAAGGATCTACAGAGCTAAGACACACAGATCAAGGATCTACAGAGCTAAGACACACAGATCAAGGATCTTCGAAGCTAAGACACACAGATTAAGGATCTACGAAGCTGAGACACACATATCAAAGATCTACGAAGCTAAGACACACAGATCAAGGATCTACGAAGCTAAAACACACAGATATACGTTACTCTAGAGGTTAGAACTCTCAGTGTTCTTCACCTAAACCCCGAGAACAATCATTGCTTAATGTTACTTAAATTGTTTGTGGTCTCACTGGGCATTATGAATCCAACTACAATAGACCCCAGTTTAGCTTGTGTCGCTGCGATGAATCTCACCAATGCTCCTCTCACGCTTTTTATGAATCCCATGAAACGCTCTTAAGCGTTTGAAACAATCGTCCTCAAGAGGCTATAGACCTGATGATGCAACGTCTGAAAACAGATGTTAAGAATCAGACACAAAAAAGAGGAAACTGGTCTTCAAACCATGGTAGTCGCAATGACGGGATTCAGTCCATGAGCTTGGAGCAAGACTTGTCCGCCTGTGTGAAAATCCTGAGACAGGAACTCTGAAAGAGTCGCTGTTTATCGTCGCCATCCATGATGTGTTTGTTACCTTAAGCAATGTTGTACTTGCGGTTAAGCATGACAGAAAGCACTACGGCAGAGATGATGAGATATGTTCTCACGATACGAATAATACCATTCGCCCACTGAATATTATTCTGATGATACAAATGGCGTCACTGGCCTCCGATTCAGAACACTGTCCTGATGGGTCAATTACTAGAAGCAATGAATGTATCTATGTTAACCGAACCACCAGAAATCCAAACCCTCAGCAGAGTTTTGTAAGAGGAAAGACAACCATAGCATTTTCAGTAAGAGGTCACTCAAATTCCTGGTAGTCGATAGCATCATATTCTTTGGGACCTCATGGTTGGGTTCGAAACTATTGTAGAAATGATAATTCTCATCAATCCCACCAATTGGAATGTGCATATCGATGACTTGCATGTACCTTTACGAGATATATTATACAGAGAAAAGAAATTGTCTCTTAGTATCCAAATAGATGCAGCGGCTAAAGACTTTTGAAACAGGTGATCAGGTACCCGTTTCCCCCGACCTTGCAAAACTGTTTGTTTCACATCACCACATGTTGGATAGAACAAAGTTATGAGAAGAAAGCAGTCTTAGGATGCGAAGACGAATCTTGACTCGGTGGTCTGTTCATGATACTGATAGTAATCAAGGCACAGTAGTATCGCTGATGGCAGAGGACTATTTACTTCAGATCCTGGCTTATATGAGCGAGCTAACTCACTCACACCATCTACGGTGTTTCTGCAAAACGTATCCGAAAATCATATGCCAGTCAAAAGCAACTGGTGTAGTGTTAAGAAAGACTTTGCGGAGCCTTCCTTGCATACCATAAGTAGTTTACCTTGTTCGTCATCGTCTTCCTGTGAACGTGAAGGGCGATGTATTAACAGATTCACTTGTAACTGCTGTTATTCCATCTGTGCAGTGTTAGAAGATGATTTAGCAGATATAGTCCCATGACTTCTTAAGGTTTTGAACGATATTTGAGAAACTGTCGTACTAATAGAGGAACATGTGGAATTGACCTCACTTATCACTCAACGTATTTCTTTGGAGAAGGTAATGAAGCTCACAAACCAAGGTACGGACAGGGTTTGAATCCATGACAAGTGAGGTGTAAAATTCCAGGGAGGTTACCATGGGTAACCTGTCCCGCCAGAGTGGCTGTGGCGAATTCTAGCTCAAGTTCCCTCACAGCCACCTTCAGTTTTACTACTCACTCGCCATGGGTTTAAACCCCACCCGTACCGTAGTCTGTTTGCAATAGTGTTACTACGATTTCGTGAGTATTGAAGCTCATTCATATCCTCAAATTGATTTACTCACACAGCGAGTCTTTGCAGAAGTCTAAGATGCTCTAAGATGCTCTAAGATGCTTTAAGATGGAATTATGAAAGATTTGAATTCCTCATGGAAAATTTCACCTTATCCTAGTACTACGAAAGATAATACTTGGCATCCTGTAATCAACTATAGGAAACCCAGTGTCAGAATGATCATCGATCACTTCCCATTACCCATTTTCAATTATTTATTGCAGCATATCGGAAAGAATAGAATCTTTTCAACCCTAGACTTGCCTCTAGGTCAATGATTCTGAAAGATTCTGCATGATGAGCAAAGTTAGGAACTGACAGATCTTGACCCCCACAGGTCACTATCAGTTCCATATGATAGCCTCTGGGTATCGCTCAAGCCGAGTTTTAGTCTCATGACGTATGACGATATTCCAAAGTCTCTTGGATGATACATATGATAACCTGATCAAAATATCTCAAGACATATCTTCATATCTTGTAAGGCATGGAAATGCGCTAAATAAATTAGTCGTGGTCAAGCTTAATGTTAAGTTAACTAAGAGTCAGTTTATGTAGAAGCTAATCAAGATTTCATGACCTAGAACTGCATTAAAACAAATGAGTCAAAACTGGTTAACCATTTGGAAGTTCCTTTGACCCACGTCTACAAATGCAATACAACCTCTCATTGGGTTTGCTGGATTTTATAGATCATTCATTGCTAATTTTTATAGTATTGCTGCCAGTTTAAATGGTCTAGAAGTCAAGAAATAGCATTCTTAATACCCAAGATCCCAGCCGTTGCAGTTGATGCAGTCTCACAAGAGACCAATAGTATTGCAGAAACAACCAGTAACATCTATCATCAAAAAATAGATTTAGGCAGAGTTTGCACTCTAGATTATTTTAGAGACATCTATTAATTCCCTATCAAGTGTTGAGAAAATTCTCCAAGAGAGGAGGGGTATCAGCCCTTTCAGCCCCCTTCAGCCCTTTCAAGCCCTTTCCTACTGAGGGGCCCAGCCCTTAGAAAGGGGCAGATGGCGTCTTGCTGGCTTCCTGATCAACAGTTTAATAATTACCACATGTTTGTACTCTGAAACATCACAGAGGTCACGTATGCAACGTATCTTGGTCACGTATGCCAAGCCTCTTGAGATTAGTGATAGTGTATAAGAGTGACAGACAATTGAAAAAAATGACTCTCTTTGCTGTAGCAGGAAAAGTACAGAAAACTCCTGTCTCACTTTATACACGTGTGGAACAATCATGAACTCTCAGTGATTGAAATATTTAAAGAAAACAAGGATTTGAGTTGCAAACTGTTGCAGTGTTAAGCAAGTAGGGAAATGGTGCTTAGGTCAGCGATACAGGGTTAGCGAGGTGGAGGGCTTCATATTGCCTTATGACCCCAGAGGGAATACTAACGCCGGGTTAACGGATAAGAACTCTGTTCCAGCATGTTTTAGTGTACAAGGACAATCCAAAATAGCGGTATATTACAGAGAAGTGTGCGCATCTTCTTGTAGTGACTAATTACTGCTAATAGACAAATATTGAAGAGTGTAATAGCAAGTGTAACAAGACGTGTGGCATTCCTCGACGATCTTCAAGCAAGACAACATTTTCCCGGTGTGAATTAAGGGTCCAATGCAAATACCCAGGTAAGTCTGCTCAGACATGTCGAAGTTCAAATAACTGTGCAGTTAGGAACTGATTCATTATCTAGGCAGATTTATCATTCACCCAGTGATACACAGGCTTTTTAGCCCAACCCAGTGAGTACCAGTTCAGTTTCTACTGACTGATTATATGGGTATACGCTCCTCTGGGGCAATATACAATTATTTATACTCACTTATTTCTGACAGCCCAAGGGGTTGGAATGGACGACTCCTCTAAAACGACTTCTGGGATGGCTGCGAAGTCGTGGATTCGTCAATAAGCTAAGTTGCTTAATTACAGTTCATTTTTTATTCTTAGGTACTCCAATTACCTACTCAAGACATATATTGAAAATTAGCTGTTATTATCCTATCCATATTTGCTAAAAAAAAAATAAAAGAGCTTTTAAGAAAGCATTTCAGATGGTAACTAATATTCAGCAACTAATATTATTTGTCAATATATTCTAGGAAAGCAAAATATGAAGAATAGTAAATGTAGAGGATTGATACTGATGACAATGACCGAAAACAACAATCATGGTCACAACAGACACTTTTGAAGGCATCCAGTGTGCCGTCGGTCTAGCAAAAACTCTCTGCTAGGGAGACAGAGAGAGAGAGAGAAAGCAGTATCAGCCTTCAGAGGTAATCTAGCGCCTGGAAGTGTCCCATTAAATAAGACGAACGTCTCAAGACCACCTTGAGGAGTGGAGAACTAGTGCCAAGTAACTCAGAGCAGCCTCCATCTCCCTCCACCGATTCCCCCTCCTACTCCACCTCCTCCTCCTCCTCCTTCTCCTTCTCCTTCTCCTCCTACTCCACCTCCTCCTCCTCCTCTTCCTTCTCCTTCTCTTCCTTGTCCTCTTCCGCTTCCTCCTCGCTCTCCCATCCTCCTCTTTAAGGGTGATCAACTGTAAAAAAATAAATTTGTATCAGTCCACCCTCAAGACGAAAGAAGTGTTCTGTTGTTCCCAGGAGCCTAATATATATATATATATATATATATATATGTGTGTGTGTGTGTGTGTGTGTGTGTGTGTGTGTGAGAGATACATCTCTAGTACATATTGTTACATGTTTGTCACTGATTATAATGCGAAAATCTCATCCAGCTCCTCAGAGATGGGGCGCGTGCCCAAAATACAGCATGCATTACCCCTCTGAACAGCAGCGCTGAGTCGCTGGAACAGAAAACTAGCTGCCCTGGGATCCCTAGTTAACCTGTTGAGTCTTTTACCCAGCTCCTTGAGGAACTTAGATGCACTCTTTCCCCATGAGCCAAGGGTCTCCGAGCCTATGGGAACAAAGTTCTCCATATTTTCTCGACTTTTGGGACTCCCTGAAGGTGGCAGCTGCCCCTCCTTCCTCCCTGGTGTATTGAAGATATGTATATATATATATATATATATATATATATAAAATATATATATATATATATATATATATATATATATATATATATATATATATATATATATAATAATCAACACTGCCCGCCTCATGGTGAGCGAAAATTCAGGACGCTCTGACCAACTGGACCATATACGTATAGGATTGTATGGTCCATATATAGGATTGTATGTTTAAATTACAGGTTAGATGTGAATCGACTTTATTATCTGCCTTGCGTCTCATAATTTCATTTCATTAGATTTACGGTGTTCGTTAAACAAAATGAGTTTATATTTTTGTCTCTGATGTTGAGGACGTTCTCCTTAGAAATAATGGGATTCCGTTGCCTGGTCACAGACCGGGCCGCAGGGGCGTTGACCCCTGGAACTCTCTCCAGGTATACTGAGTCCATGTTTCTGAAATATCTTTGTCAGCTTATAATCTCTGAAACTCTAGACCCTTCGGTGTTTGGTTTGTTGGGTCTATTTATTAGGTCCACTTTACAGGTTCCAGCCTGGGTATGTGGATTTCGACCTCGTCCTCGATTTGATTCAGGCTTTCGTCCGTGCCCTTATTATTCCCTTCTAATAGCTATGACTCGGAACTGATAGTCGGAGCAGAAGTAGCAAAAGGAACAGTGGATGTTACTGACTTGAAGATGTCAGCTTCATGGTTGAACCCTGTAGTCTTCTAAATCATTATCATGGGCAGATAATGACAATATTAGCATAGCGGTGTCGAAGGGAGCCGTAGCAAGATTGTCAGTTCTGTAGTTATGGTTTCTAATTGTAGGTTGAGGTTTAATCATAAAGCAACTGATTCCCGCCAATCCTTTACCATTATGTTAGTCGAGAGGCAGCATATCGAAGCCTCAGCAGTTTTGCCAGTGTTTGCTGGGCAGCATGTTATGTGAGTGGCTCCTGTGATTTTTACTCGTGTTTAATAAAGAACACAAAGTGCGTAGATTCACTTTGTTGAAAAATCGTCCTGGCAAGACTGCTGCTCTGACCAGATCACTCTGGGTCGGTTGGCAATTAGTAGTCTAATTATATTCATGAGGCGTAGCTGAACTAGTAAGGAGCCAGGAGCTGAGTCTCGACCCCTGCAACCACAATTAGGTGAGTACAATTAGCAGCCTAAGGAACGGAAGGGAATCAAGTATGATAGTTGGAAATGGAAGAGATATCTTTAATCCCTTAGATCAAGAGCTTTTTGCCGGTCTCAAAGCACCACCTTTCCTACCCCCATGAAGGGATGTGGGGCGGATAGCATCACATTTGTCTCCACTCCGAGGACAGTGAGAAGTGAGCTTCTACACAACAAGACGGGCAGCCAGCAGCAACTACACTCTGACTGTACGCTTCTCAAAAATATTACTTCCTCTGAGATCGTATATTCCCAGGATGACTCGTGTCTGGAACATGTTCGTACAGCATAACGAACATGTTCGTACAGCATAACGAACGAACATGTTCGTACAGCATAATGAACATGTTCGTACAGCATAATGAACATGTTCGTACAGCATAATTCATCAACGGTTGAAGGCTCCAACTTCATCCTCCTGTTCCCTATCTGTATACATATATCTTAACAATAAAAAGGCTTTCGAATGAGATGATGTAGGTAACAGCTCTTGGCTTCTACATAAAGTTAAGAACCCTAAACCTAACATTGTAAAACTCTGTGTAAGAGAGCGAGAGAGAGAGAGAGAGAGAGAGAGAGAGAGAGAGAGAGAGAGAGAGAGAGAGAGAGAGAGAGAGAGAGAGAGAGAGAGAGAGAGAGAGAGAGAGAGAGAGAGAGAGAGAGAGAGAGAGAGAGAGAGAGAGAGAGAGAGAGAGAGGTTAGAGTTTAACAAAAATATCTCAGTGGTTATTAAGCTTCTTGCCACTGAGGTTCTGAGGTGTGAGGAGTCGTGATTGTTAGGTGGTGGGGGTAGGGGGGTGAGGAGGAAGTGGCGGGAGGGGGAAGGGTGAGGGAGGAGAATTTGGGAAGAGGTGTTAGACAGGGGTAGAGGCTGGTTGGAAAGTAGGGGAGGGAAGGGAGTTGGGGCGGGGAAGGGGATGGGGTCGGGGAGGTTGAGGATGTGGGAGGGGAAGGGTGGGGGACTGTAGTGAAGGGAGGGTGGTTGAGGAAATTACTAGGGGATCGGAGTGGGGGTGGTAGATGTTGGGGTAGTGAGTGGGATTGTTGAGAGGGAGAAAAGTTGAAGGAGTGGGTGAGAGAGATGGGGCAGAGGAGGAAGTAGGAAAGGTGTGAAGGAAGAGGGAGAGAGGTGTGAAGGGAGAGGTGTGAAGGGAGAGGTGTGAAGGGAGAGTGGGAGAGGTGTGAAGGGAGAGGTGTGAAGGGAGATTTGGGAAGGGAGAGTGGGAGAGGTGTGAAGGGAGAGGTGTGAAGGGAGAGGTGTGAAGGGAGAGGTGTGAAGGGAGAGGTGTGAAGGGAGAGTGGGACCAGAAAGTCCTATCAAAGGAGAAATAAAATAAAGTGATTCTCAATAAAGTAAGCGAGAGGTTAAACAAACACCTCCTGTTACTCTGTGTCGCTCGTACTCTCTGTTTATGTCAATGATACTCTCTGTTTATGTCAATGATACTCTCTGTTTATGTCAATGTTATTCTGATTATGCCACTGATATTCTGTTAATGTAGTTCTTTATGTGGCTGATTCTCTGTTTGTGTCGCTGTTTGTTGCTGATACTCTGTTTATGTCACTGACTGATACTCTGTGTAGCTAATGATATCATGGCACATCTTCCTGAGCTCACTAAGTACATCAAGTATTCCCCTGGTTGTGGCTGAAGGAGTCGCTGCTCGGGTTATGTGCCAGACTCTTAACTATTCACGATGGTTCACACATTATTACTAGCGTCATGGGCATTGTTATACTAGCATTCTCTTACTCATAAAGTGTGTACAGACTCTTCGTCCGCTTCCTGATTCTTTCACTTTCTAACTATTCTCAGACCGAAGAAATACTTTCTTGTCCCTGTAACTCTCGTCCAGTCTTTTCACAATGTCTTTTTCTGTCTATTGAATCTCGTAGGTCGTAATCATGTCTGCCTTAGTTTTTCTCTCTCTCTCGGTGTTCTGCTTTAGTTCCTTAATAGATATTTCTTGTAAGCTTCGAAGTTAGACTTGAACTGATTATCTATAATTCCTCTGGCTTTGGAATATGTTTGCTGAGGTGAAAGCACCATGCTGGTGCAGCTGGTTCTGTGGCTTGTCAGAAGTCATGGTTATTCCACTGATGTGTACCTTGGGTGCGTGCGTGTATCCTCACCTATATGTGGTGTCAGCGGTCGATTCACAGTTCTTGGCTGTATATTTGTGTACACACCTAATTGTGGTTGCAGGGGTCGAGACTCAGCTCCTGGTCCCACCTCTTTACTGATCGCTACTGGGTCCTCTTTCTCCCTGCTCCATGAGCTTTATCATACCTCGTCTAAAAGCTATGTATGATTCGTGCCTCCACTACATCACTTGCTAGACTATTCCACTTCCTGACTGCTCTATGACTGAAGAAATACTTCCTAACATCCCTTTGACTCATCTGAGTCTTCAACTTCCAATTGTGACCCCTTGTTTCTGTGTCCCCTCTCTGGAACATTCTGTCTCTGTCCACCTTGTCTATTTCACGTAGTATTTTGTATGTCATTATCAAGTCTTCCCTAACCTTCCTGTCCTCCAGTGTTGTCAGGCCGATTTCCCTTAGTCTTTCTTCGAAGGACATTTCCCTTAGCTCTGGAACTAACCTTGTTGCAAACCTTTCCACTTTCTCTAATTTCCACGTCAACTGACGTATGTGTGTGTGTATGTGTGTGTGTGTGTGTGTGTGTGTTTGTGTGTGTGTGTTTATATTTGTCTGTATGTGTTTTCGCTCGCGTGAGGAGACGAAATTTGGAAGAATTCCTTCCAAGATTTCCTGTTCGACTCTAACGAGAAAAGAAACACAAAAATACTCTTCCCCGAATTCTCTTTTCAGTGTCTACCGATTCACTGTTATCGGATTGTTATGTCCTCTGATCTATCCTCGCAGTGAATTATCTCTTCTAAGTTTTCTCTGCTCATATCCGATCAAAAATAATGAATTTCTATTCAATTATTCATGTTGATATTCCCATAAAATGATTCCCGATATTAGCAAAGTTATTTAGTAATGAACTGAGACCGTGTCTGTGTCTGGCAGTTCAACAGGGCACGATGAACATTTTTAACATTAGCTGAACAATGTTCACCTGGGATAGTTATGTCAAGCATTTGTGAAGTATTTAATACCATATATTTGGCACTTTAATATCACACATCTGGCAGTTTATTACCACACATCTGGCAGTTTAATACCACACATCTGGCACTTTAATTCCACTCATGTGGCACTTTAATGTCACACATCTGGCTGTCTGAATTTTGATTTCATCTTTTATCCAACTGTTAAGAATTGAATGAAAAAAAGGGACGTTAACATTTAGTCAGGGTTATACATCTGGCTGTTGTTTCAGGATTTACTAATATTTGAAAAATATTTAATAAATAATTTACGCTTCTGCTTCGATGTTTAGATAATAATACATTTTATCAAGCATTTATTTATTCTGATCTCAATTTTTTTGGCCGAGTCCAGTGTGGAGGAATGAATGATGCTATTTCTCTCTCTCTCTCTCTCTCTCTCTCTCTCTCTCTCTCTCTCTCTCTCTCTCTCTCATATATATATATATATATATATATATATATATATATATGTAACACGTCGGCCGTTTGCGACCCAGTCAGGCTGAAACAAAAAGAAAGAAAAACTTTCATCATCTTTCAACACTTTCACCATCATTCATACATAATCACTGTCTTTGCAGGAGCGCTCAGATATGATAGTTTATAAAGATGTCACTCCAAACAGCCAATATCCCATACCCCTCCTATAAAGTGCAGGCATTGTACTACCCACCTCCAGGACTCAAGTCAGGCTAACCAGTTTCCCTGAATCCCTTCACAAAATATTACCCTGCTCACACTCCAATAGCTCGTCAGGTTCCAAAAACCATTCATCTCCATTCACTCCTATCTAACACGCTCATGCAGGCTTGCTGGAAGTCCAAGCCCCTCGCCCACAAAACCTCCTTTACCCCCTCCCTACAACCTTTCCTAGGACGACCACTACCCCGCTTTCTTTTCACTACAGACTTATATGCTCTCCAAGTCATTCTACTTTGTTACAACCTCTCTAAATGACCAAACCACCTCAACAACCCGTCTTCAAGACTCTGACTAGAAAATTCCCTTCAAAATATTGACGAGTGTGTCTATAAGATTCCTTGTCAAATATGTAATCAAGTTTATTACGGTCAAACTCGTTAAAGTCTTGAACTTAGGTTAAAACAACATAAATATAGCATTAGAAGTGGACAAGATTCTAATGCTCTGTTTATTCATGTGAGAGATTTTAACCATCCAATTGATTTCAAAAAGGCTGAGAAAGTTAAATCAACTAAGTCCATTGTCGACAGGAATATAATGGAATCACTTTCATAAAAAGTAGTTTTGAAAATAATATGAATATTTCTTTTAGTTTATATAAATTGGATTTATTTATAATTAATAAAATTTGGGAAGAATTTAAGGTACATTAAACAAAGTTTTGGGTAGACTATAAGCTGTGTTTCACGGATCACTGACTACCTACCTACATCATCATAAAAAGTCAAGTGTTGTTGTGGGGTGACAGTGAGGTGTAGTCTCGTCCTTATATGCCTTCCTGTTAATCTTTTATTTTTATGGTTCCTTGATAATATGAGAACTCAAGAAAACGCTTGGAATTTCACTATTTTTTCACAGTGGTTGTTCTGCACACACACACACACACATACACACACACACACACACACACACACACACACACACACACACACACACACACACACACACACACACACACACACACACACACACTATATATATATATATATATATATATATATATATATATATATATATATATATATATATATATATATATATATATATATATATATATATATATATAATATATATATATCCAGTGATCAGGACTCTCTCTCGGCTGGGCATCCAGCTGTACCAAGGGTTCCCTTTATGTTGTCGTTGACCTCATTGTGTGTTGCATGCCAGCCCTTGGTTTTGGAACTGTTAAGACCATATAGACCATTTTGGTCGGTTTGCGCATCGCCGCAAATACACGTATATTCCGTGTGAATTGGGGCAGCAAGGCGCAGAGCCACTGCAATACGGAGGATCTTAGGGTCTAGGCGTGTTCCCATTGCCGAAATGGGAACTGCTTGAAGGAAGTCCCCAGAGTGATGTGCACTCTGATGTTACAGCCCTATGTCCAGCAGCTGTAAACCAGGGAAGGCATCAGAATTTCTATACCGGAGCTGCTTAGGGGTGGCTTTCTCGTTCTAAGGGGGGGGCGAGGGAGGCCTAGGAAATTTGTTTTGTAGAAACAGTAATTATTATTATTTTTATTTGGAGGTGCTGAGGGAATTTTGGGGGCTAAGCCCTCTCAATCCCCGCCCCCCATTGACGCGGCGCCGCTCCTTTTTGTAAAGTAAATTTTAAGGTTGTGTGAAATACTCTTCATGATCAGCGGTTTTTCATTCAGTCCGTCATATATACCGCATGGAAATAAAGATTTTCGTTCCCATTTTTAGTTTTCGTGAAATCGTGAGAAGAAAACTCTGGCAGAAAATTTTAGTCCATTTCCTCATTTCAGTGTTTACACGTAAAGAGAAGAGAGCCTCTTTAACATTGCTTTTAACTCAACACTCTCAAGAGGCACAAGATCTGTTGCACAACACATTCAAGAGTCCCAGGAACAAGAGATCAGTTCACTTACACATAAGGTGAAGTTCACACTATCCCAGCATCTGTAATCACATCTGTAGTAGGATCTGGAACTCTAGCTCAGCACTGAGAAATGTTAATCTACAATCTCTCTCTCTCTCTCTCTCTCTCTCTCTCTCTCTCTCTCTCTCTCTCTCTCTCTCTCTCTCTCTCTCTCTCTCTCTCTCTCTCTCTCTCTCTCTCTCTCTCTCTCCCTCTATTTTTTACACAGGGTTTGACAAGATTAGGTTAAGGATCCCTAACTTTATTGACAAGCTATTGACAAGTTAAGGATTCCTAACTTTATTGACAAGCTAAGAGCTGTTACCTACATCAGCTCATTTGAAAGCATTTTTATTGTTATGAAACATACAAGAAGGGATCAGGATGAAGTTGGAGCCATCTGTGGGCCAGCATTTTCATTTGATCAACTGACTTTATCTCGATGATATTATGCCGTACGAACGTGTTCCAGACTCGAGTCATCCTGGGGATAAATGATCTCAGATGAAGTGATGCTCTGGAGAAGGGTACAGCCAGAGTGAAGTTGCTGCTTTCTGCCCGTCTTGTGGTATAGAAGCTTGCTTCTCGCTGTCCACGAAGTGGAGCCAAGTGTGGTACTTTGACAATGTTGGCCTTGTACATAATAGTAAGGCCACCCACATCTTCCCTGTGTTGAAGGCTTTGCTGAAATGATAGATCTATCCAGGATGTGTCCAGGCGAGAGATAAGGCGTCTTACTCTGTTCTCTACTCTGTCAAACAGTCACAGATGAGATGGGGGGGGGGGCAGGCAGACCAAGAAAGTGGAGCATACTCAAGGTGTGAGTGTACTTGTGCCTCATTCAAAATCTTGCAACCCCTACTGTCGAGCAAATGCGAGATACGTCGAAGTGCTGTAAGCTTCCTGGCTGCCTTGTTTGCAAGATTTACAACGTGGTTCTTCATGGTCAGTTTGGAGTTAAATTTCACCCCAAGGATATCAACTTCTTTCCCGGGTACCAACATTCTCCCATTCATACTTACTAATGCTCCGACATTACCATCATGGTACCTAGAGACCATCATCATTTGTATTTTCTCAGGTTTCCCCAAGCTGATATAGCTCTTAGCTGGTGATTGATGTAGGTTAGAGCAGCTGGCATTTCTTCTCTTGGATAAGTGAATGTCAGAGTACAGTCGTCTGCATGGGATTCTGGGATGAGACTAAGAAGGTCATTGAAGTAGACATTCCATAACAATGGTCCCAGCACACTTCCTTGTGGAACACTTGCCCCAATAGGATGTCTTGCTGATTCTGTTCCATTGAGAACTACCCTTAGATCTCTGTCTGTCTGTCTTCCTCTCTGTCTGTCTCTCTCTCTGTCTCTGTCTGTCTCTCACTCTCTGTCTCTCACAGGGTTAGGTTAAGAGTTCCTACCTTTATATACAATCTAAGAGCTGTTGCTTAGTTCATTGGAAATCCTTTTTATTATTATGAAACATACAGTCCCGTAGCTCGGTTACAGCGTATCCGTGTTGCAGTGTATCTGTGTTGCAGCGTGTGCGTGTTGCAGTGTGTCCGTGTTGCAGCGTTTCCATGTTCCAGAGTATACGTGTTACAAAGTATCCATGTTACAGCGTGTCTGTGTTGAAAAGTATCCGTGTTGCAGAGTAACAGTGTTGCAGCGTATCCGTGTTGCAGAGTGTCCGTGTTGCAACGTACCCGTGTTGCAGTGTATCCGTGATGCGGAGTATCTGTGTTGCAGAGTTTCCCTGTTGCAGATTATACGTGTTGCAAAGTATCCATGTTGCAACGTATCCGTGTTGCAGAGTATCCGTGTTTCAGCATAACCGTGTTGCAGAGTATCCGCGGCACAGTGTATCCGTGTTGTAGCGTATCCGAGTTTAAGAGTATTAATGTTGCAGAGTATCCGTGTTGCAGAGTATCCGCGTTGTAACGTATCCGTTTTGCAGAGTATCCGTGCTGCAGAGTATCCGTGTTTCAAAGTATCTGCGTTGCAGCGTATCCGTGTTGCAGAGTATCAGTGTTGCAAAGTATCTGCGTTGCAGCGTATCCGTGTTGCAGAGTATCAGTGTTGCAGTGTATCCGTGTTGTACCGTATCCGTGTTCCAGAGTATCCGTGTTACAGCGTATCGGTGTTGCAGAGTATACGTTTTGCAGAGTATCCGTGTTTCATCGTTTCCATGTTGCATGGTATCCGTGTTGCAGAGTATCCGTGTTGCAGCGTATCCGTGTTGCAGTGTATCTGTGTTGCAGTGTATCCGTGTTGTAGAGTATCCGTGTTGCAAAGTATCCGTGTTGCAGCGTATCTGTGTTGCATATTATCCGTGTTGCAGAGTATCTGTGTTGCAGCGTATCCGTGTTGCAGCGTATCCGTGTTGCAGAGAATCCGAGTTTCAGCGTATCCAAGTTGCAGCGTATTTGTGTTTCAGAGTATTCATGTTGCAAAGTATCCGTGTTGCAGCTTATCCGTGTTGCATAGCATCTGTCTTGCAGTGTATCCGTGTTGCAGAGTATTCCTGTTGCAACATATAGGTTTCAGCGTAACCGTGTTTCAGAGTATCCGTGTTGCAGCATATCTATGTTGCGGAGTATCCGTGTTGCAGAGTATCCTTGTTGCAGGGAATCCGTGTTGCAGAGTATCCGTGTTGCAGAGTATCCATATTTCGATTCCCTGAATGGATGGAGACGTTGGGTATGTTTCCTTGCACCTGCTGCACCTGTTGACCTAGCAGTAAGTGGGTACATTTGTATAAGTCAACTGTTGTGGGTCGAACCCTGGAGGGAAAAGGGTAGTATACCTGAGATAGATCTGGGCTTTGAAATGAGCTGAAATAGGACAACAGATCTTAGCCTGTAAAATTTATTTGTGTAAAAAAATACAAGTAGGGAACCGGATGAAGTTAGTGCCATCTGTGGGCAAGCGACTTCATTTGTGCAAGTGACTTTATTTCATCGATGTAGTTATGTTCCAAATTCGAGCCATTCTAGGAATGAATGATTTAAGATGAAGAGATGTTCTTGAGAAGGGTACAACCAAAGCGTAGTTGCCCGTCTTGTTGTGTAGATGTTGTCTTCCCGCTGTCCTCGAAGTGGAGCCAAGTGTAGTACCTTGATAACATTAACCTTATACAAAGCAATAAGGCCACTCATATCCCTCCAGTGTTTAAGACTCTGCTGAAATGACAGATCTGTGCAGGCTGGGTCCAAGCGAGAGATGAAGTCGTTTTCCTCTGATCTCTATTCTGTCTAGAAGTCATAGATGAGACGGAGGGTAGGCAATCCAAGAAAGTGGAGCATACTCAAGGTGTGAGTTCACCTGTGCTTCGTACAATCTTGCAGCCTCTACTGTCGAGCAGGTGCGAGATACGCTTTATTGCTGTTAAACTCTTGATCGCCTTGATTGCAAAATTTACTACATTGTTCTTCATAGTTAGGAATCAATTTTTATAAATAGTTCAGAAAAACTGTCAAGTTGAAAAATGAGTCCCTTATGCAACATTTGAGTACATATTTTTATTTTGAGAACCACTGTAGAAGCCACTGGCTGGCGAAACGTTACCAGAATATAGGTATCCAAATGTTGAACAAGTCTGATTTATCAGTCTAGAATCAAATTTCACCCTTAGGATATCAACTTCATCCCCGGGTACCAACACTCTTCCTTCTTCATTCTTACTACAGCTCTCAGAAGTAACCTGTCTTGTTTTTCCGCAGGTTGATATAACTGTAAGCTAGTGATTGATGTAACTAAAAGCAGGTGGCATTTCCTCTTTTTGATAAGTAAATGTCAGAGTAGAGTCCCCTGCATATGCGTGGGATTCTGAGATGAGGTGAAAAAGGTCATCGAAGTAGATATTTCATAACAAAGGCCCTAGCACACTTCCCTGTGGAACACTTGCACTAGTCTTGTTGAATCTGTCCCTTTGAGAGTACTACCTTGAAGGTAATCACTGTTGAGGTATAATGCAGAGGCAGCGACTGGGGTGTCATATTCAGTAGAAGGTGCCAGTAATGCCCAGTGCTACTATACAGCTGATCTTAGGTTCATCCAAAGACTGGTTCCACCTAGTGGAGATGTTTAACAGTTGATGAACAACAGTAGATTTCTATCTCTCTCTCTTTCTCTCCTTCGTTTGTTCGTTGAAAATTTGAAGCCTCCTAGAGAAGACCTCAAGGCCAGAAAACTAAACCACGTATATTTTTAATGAAATTGGCTAACTGGCACCTACACAGCCTCATAACCTTCCTCTTGGTACAGCATATCAGCAGTCAAAGTTTCAAGCCTATCAGATGTGACTTTCTCAAGTTATTGCACGGAAGCCTTGCAAGATGCCTGGTTAACTAATTAAGAGAATGCGTAATTATGATCGTTAACAGCTACAGATCAGTATAAACGCTTCACTAATGTCTGTACACGTATATAAATGGACCAGTTGAGACTATAGACCACAATAAACAGGCAGTTAACGGCTACCTGCTGCCTAAACCTGCCTTCGATGACTACCCTGCCTACTTTAAGAGCTCAATAACGACTACAACCCCCACATAAACAGGCCAATAATGACTACCATACATAAACAGGCCAATAACGACTGCACCATTACATAGACAGGTCACTAACGACTACCATAAATAAACAGGCCAGAAACTACCGCCATACATAAACAGACCAGAAACGACTGCCATAAAAAACAGGCCAATAACGACTACAATACATAAACATAACAGAAGCGATTACCATACGTAAACAGGCCAACAGTGACTACCATACACTAAACAGGCCACTAGTATTCAACAGAATACTAACGGCTAAATACATACATCAACAGAATACTAACGGCTAAATCCTACATCAACAGAATACTAACGGCTAAATCCTACATCAACAGAATACTAACGGTTATAGACAAAAAAATAACGGCTAAAAACCAACATAAGAGGATTGCCAAGAGTGACACTTTCAGAAAACGACCGCTAACGGATATACACCTACGTAAACAGACAAATAACGGCTACACAGATGCATAAACAGAATATAAGCTACCAACAGAACACTTTGAAACCTAGAAACCTCCGTAAACGGGGGAGCACCTGCCAACGTGAACGAAAGAAAATGAAAATTCGAGAGAGATAATAAGGGGAGTCACTGTCCGCTCACCAGTGATATAAATAATGAAACCTTGAAAAATGAATATATAAATAACTGTTTCCATGGCAACGCTGGGATTGTCGCTAAGTCCAGGTGTAAAGTGAACTTGTGTATTCACCTAATTGTGGTTGTTGGGGTCGATTCATAGCTCCTGGCCCCACCTCTTCACTGTATGTGTGTGTGTGTACTCACCTAATTCACCTAATTGTGGTTGCAGGGGTCGAGACTCAGCTCCTGGCCCCGCCTCTTCGCTATCTGCTACTGGGTCTCTGCTCTCCCTGCTCCATGAGCTTTATCATACCTTGTCTTAAAACTATGTATGGTTCCTGCCTCCACTATATCTTTCTCTAGACTATTCCACTTCCTGACTACTCTGTGGCTGAAGAAATGCTTCCTATGTGTATGTGTGTGTGTGTGTGTACTCACCTATTTGCTCATCACCTACTTGTGGTTGCAGGGGTCGAGTCATAGCTCCTGGCCCCGCCTCTTCACTGATCGCTACTAGGTCCTCTCTCTCCCTGCTCCATGAGCTTTATCATACCTCGTGTTAAAACTATGTATGGTTCCTGCCTCCATTACGTCACTTTCTAGACTATTCCACTTCCTGACAACTCTACGATTGAAGAAATACTTCCTAACATCCCTTCTTTCTGTGTCCCATCTCTGGAACATCCTGTCTCTGTTCACCTTATCTATTCCTCTCAGTATTTTGTATGTCGTTATCATGTCTCCCCTAACCATCCTGTCCTCCAGTGTCGTCAGGCCAATTTTCCTTAACCTTTTTTCGTAGGACATTTCCCTTAGCTCTGGAACTAGCCTTGTTGCAAACCTTTTCACTTTCTGTAATTTCTTGACGTGCTTGACCAGGTGTGGGTTCCAAACTGGTGCTGCATACTCCAGTATGGGCCTGACGTACACGGTGTACAGTGACTTGAACGATTCCTTACTGAGGTATCGGAACGCTATTCTCAGGTTTGCCAGACGCACATGTGCTGCAGCAGTTATCTAGTTGATGTGTGCTTCCGGAGACGTGCTCGGTATTATACTCACCCCAAGATTTTTCTCCTTGAGTGAGGTTTGCAGTCTTTGGCCACCTAGCTTATACTCTGTCTCCGGTCTTCTTTGCCCTTCCCCGATCTTCATGAATTTGCATTTGACGGGGTTAAATTCGAGTAGACAGATGCTGGACCACGTGTCAAGCCTGTCCAGGTCTCTTTGTAGTCCTGCCTGATCCTCATCTTATTTAATTCTCCTCATTAACTTCACATCATCTGCGAACAGGGACACTTCTGAGTCTATCCCTTCCATCATGTCATTCATATACCAAAAATAGCACTGGTCCTAGGACTGACCCCTGTGGGACCCCGCTCGTCACAGGCGCCCATTGTGATATCTCATCACGTACCATAACTTGTTGCCTCCCTGTCAGGTATTCTCTGATCCATTGCAGTGCCCTTACTGTTATACGTGCCTGATCCTCTAGCTTCTGCCCTAATCTCTTGTGAGGAACTGTGTCGAAGGCCTTCTTGTAGTCCAAGAAAATGCAATCAACCCACCCCTGTCTCTCGTGTCTTACTTCTGTTACCTTGTCATAAAACTCCAGAAAGTTTGTGACACAGGATTTGCCTTCCATGAATCTGTGCTGGTTATCGTTTATAATTTTATTCAGTTCCAGGTGCTCTACCACTCTCCTCCTGATAATCTTCTCCACGACTTTGCATACTATACACGTCAGTGACACTTTTCTATAGTTTAGTGCCTCGTTTCTGTCTCCTTTCTTAAAAATCGGGACTACATTTGCCGTCTTCCATAACTCAGGTAGTTGCTCAGTTTCAAGGGATATGTTGAAAATTGTGGTTAGTGGCACACACAGCGTCTCTGCTCCCTCTATAAAGACCCACGGAGAGACGTTGTCCAGTCCCATCGCCTTTGAGATATCAAGGTCACTTAGCAGCTTCTTCACCTCCTCCTCGGTTGTGTGTATTTCATCCAACACTGGTTGGCATATTCCTTATTGGTGTCCCCGTCTGTTCTGTCTTCACAGAGTCCTTCCTGTCTCCACTGTAAATACTTCCTTAAATCTCATGTTGAGCTCCTCACACACCTCTTGATCGTTTTTTGTGAGTTCCCCACCTTCTTTCCTCAGACTGATTACCTGGTCTTTGACTGTTGTCTTCCTTCTAATGTGGATATACAGCAGTTTCGAGTCAGACTTGACTTTCGATGGTATGTTGTTTTCGTACTGTCGCTGGGCCTCTCTCCTTATCTTTGCATACTCGTTTCTAGCTCTTCGACTAATCTCCTTATTTTCCTGGGTCCTTTGCTTTCTGTACTTTTTCCATTGTCTAGTGCACTTAGTTTTTGCCTCCCTACACCTTCGGGTAAACCAAGGGCTCGTTCTGGTCTTCCCGTTATTCCTTTTGCCCTTGGGAACAAACCTTTCCTCTGCCTCCTTGCATTTTGTTGTTATGTATTCCATCATTTCGTTTACTGACTTTCCTACCAATTCTCTGTCCCACTGAACCTCCTGCAGGAAGTTCCTCATACCTGTGTAGTCTCTCCTTTTATAGTTTGGCTTTTGCCCTTTAACTCCTGTTTCCCTCTCCGCTTGTAACACTACTATGTATTCAAACCTCAGAACCATGGGATCACTAGCACCAAGTGGCCTCTCATACATGATGTCCTCAATGTCTGAGCTGCTCAGGGTGAACACGAGGTCCAGTCTTGCTGGTTCATCCTCCCCTCTCTCTCTCTGGTAGTGTCCCTAACATGTTGGTGCATGAGGTTTTCCAGCAACACATCCATCATCTTTGCTCTCCATGTTTCGGGACCCCTTGTGGCTCCAGGTTTTCCCAATCGATCTCCCTGTGGTTGAAATCGCTTATAACCATTAACTTTGCTCTGCTCAGCTAGTGTGTCCACCATTGCTCTGTTGCTCTCTTCATATTCATCTCTTGGCCTCCTGCAGTTCTGTGGTGGGTTTTACATCACTGCAATGACTACCTTATGTTCCCCAGACTGAATTGTACCTATGTAATTAATCCCTTTCTCCAATCTCGTCCATTCCTTCCATTTCCTCAAATCCCCAGGATCTGATATCCCAGTGGGAAGACTGTGTCTGTTACTGTCTCAATGAGTTTCGTTTCTGTGACTGCTATGATGTCTGTGGACGTCTCATTGATTCTTTCATGTCACTCCTCACATTTATTCGTTATTCCATCTGCGTTCGTGTGGGGGTGAGAACAGAGGGAACAGTGTGTGTGTTTTGGTTTAGATTGTTCAGTTGCATCGAGGTTGTCATGGTTGGATTCCATCTGTGGGTGTTTCTGGAGGAGGGTGTCTTTGCTCTTCCACCTGGGTCTGGGTTCTCCTGCTCATATCTGGCATTGTCTCTCGTTCCTTTTTTCGTCTTTGTACCCTCTCTTTCAGTATCATCTTTTCTTCTTGTGTTCTATCTCGATCGAGGTACACTCTCCAGTACTCCGGTTTGTCCCTTAGCCGTACTTTCTCCTGCAGGATCCTGGTTCTAGATGATTCTGCCTTGAAAATTATGCTTTGACAGGCCATTTTCTTCCTCTTGCAAACCACCCAATTCTCCAAAAATTTGTCACCTGGGTCATGTCGTCCTCACCTATTGCTTTCATTATACTTTCAATCACTTTTTTCTCCTCCTGTTTTCTTTTATCGTAGGTTTCCCCTTCGACTTCCAGGAGCCCATAGACAAAAACTGACCTCTCCCTTTCGTCCTTCCACTGTATCTCCCTTTGCATCCTCTGATGTGATTTAGTTCCTTCCACTGAAGCGTTCCCTCCTTCAATCCCCTCCCTGGCTGGTGTCCTTGTACTCAGTAGTCTGTCATTATTCCTTCTCAGCTTTTCCTGGGCTCTGCTGTGGTCTGTTAGGGCCTCTGCAAATAGCTTAGATCCTTCATTGTCTTTAGTCCTCTGCATGCGTGCGAATGCAAGCATGTGAATTTGAGAGTGTGTTAATGAGTGTGTGATGATGAGTTTGTAAGTCTGAATTTGAGTGTGTCTGAATATGAGTGTGAATGTACGAATATGAATGTAAGAGTTTAAATGTGAGCATCAATGTGAATGTGCGTGAAAGTGAGTGTGAATGCAAGAATGTGAGAATGTGAATATTTGATGCCTGAAAGTTGTTTTAGGGGGGTCAACGCCCCCTATGGTTTGATCCCAGACCAGTCCTCCTGGTGAATCAAGGCCTGATCTGATCAATCAGGCCATGATGGCCGCTCGCAGGTCCAACGTACGAATCCCAGCCAGGCTGCTTAAGAACTAACGTGAAGAGCCTTGAAGACAGCCAGGAGTCTCTTGGTATTCCCTCTTATGTATGAAAGGAGGCTGATGAAAAGTCTTGGGCCTCTTACACTTTATATGTTATCTCTTAGTGTACTCATGGCACCCCTTGTTTAAATTGGGGACATTTTGTGTTGTCTGCCGAGCAGATTTTCCAGGTGTTAAGTGATGTATCTTTCTTGCCTGCTTAACAAGGAATATAGATCAACTGGCGACAAAAGTTCTCAGTAATTTAGGAGCTTTACTGCATTTACAAATAATAATAATAATAATAATAATAATAATAATAATAATAATCTTTATTTGTACAATGTATACAGATCATAAGCTAACATCAGTGACTTACTATATCGAAAGCCCTTGTTATGCAGAGCATTTCAGGCAAATTAGGTTAATTTCGTCCCCAGGATGTGACCCACACCAGTCGACTAATACCCAGGTACCTACTTACTCATAGGTAACGGGGACCGAACCACGAACCTCAGTGTGTGAGCTGAGTGCGCTACCAATCGAGCTACGGGAGTGAATGTCCTTCGTGCAGTACCTTCTGTTGGTTAGCGGCACTTTCGCCTGCTTTAAAAATGGGATGATAGTGTACAACAACAATGCAGCAGCCCTGAGGGTATAAGAGACTAAAACAGGACCATCAATGGCTTTCAATATATCTTTGTTTTGAAGGAACAAGATAAGCCTTAAAAATCCTTCGAAATGTGATTGATGAAGGACAGTTGATAGTGTGAGATAAAGTGAATGTTACTGTTTGTGAATGTGAGTTAGCAACAGTTAGTAACAGTTAGCGATGGTAACAAGTGTAAGTGGCCATTCAAGAGATTAAGTGACCATTTTCAACTTACAAACTGATGATAAAACCAGATGAAATTTCTGTCGGTGCTATGGTTTACATCTCTGTCTATGTCTAGTATGAGGATGAAGAACAGGATAGGGACGAGTACTGTGCCTTGTGGAACAGCGCTCTTCACTATGGCAGCTTCCGGTTTAACTCTGTTTACCACTACTCTTTGTGTTCGCGAATGTGAGAGTGTGAATGTGAGTTTGTGAATGTGAGAGTGTGAGTGTGAATTTGTGAATGTGAGTTTGTGAATGTGTATTTTTGAGTGTGAGTTTGTGACTTTGGGAGTGTGAATGTGAGTTTGTGAATGTGAAAATATGTTTGTGAGTTACCTTCTCAAAAGAAACTCCCGAGAACTGGTCACACCGGTTGACAGTAAACTGGCAGTTGAAACAGACTGGCAGTAAACAGACTGACAGCAATAGACACCGAGTGATTGGCACTGACAGCAGCAAAAACAGACTGACAGACACGCTGACAGCAGTAAACACAGACAGCGAACGATGTCCCTTAATAATAAAGCTGTGAGTGAAATTTTTCAACCTGAGCTGTTTAAATTACATCGTTATAATTTCAGGATAATTGGGTCATAGTGAACAGGTGCGAGTCGTTTCAGCGTATTTGTTGACTGCCGAATTGGGTAGTTAGTGTTAATCACCTGAGCAGGTCGGACGACTGAGATGAGGGGGAGGGTGGGGGGTAGTATGTTCATATATAGATAGCTCTCTCTGTGTGAGTGTTTGTGTGTGTGTATGTGTGAGTGTGCGTGTGTGTGTGTGTGTGTCTGTGTCTGTGTATCTGTGTCTATATCTGTATGTGTGTGTGCGTGTGTGTGTGTGTACTCACCTAATTTTGGTTGCAGGGGTCGATTCATAGCTTCTGGCCCCGCCTCTTCACTGGTTGCTACTAGGTCCACTCTCTCCCTGCTCCATGAGCTTTATCGTACCTCTTCTTGTGTGTGTGTGTGTGTGTGTGTGTACTCACCTAATTGTGGTTGCAGGGGTCGAGACTCAGCTCCTGGCCCCGCCTCTTCGCTGTCCGCTACTGGGTCTCTGCTCTCCCTGCTCCATGAGCTTTATCATACCTTGTCTTAAAACTATGTATGGTTCCTGCCTCTACTATATCGTTCGCTAGACTATTCCACTTCCTAACTACTCTATGGCTGAAGAAATGCTTCCTAACATTCCTTTGACTCATCTGAGTCTTCAGCTTCCAGTTGTGTCCCCTTGTTTCTGTGTTCCCTCTCTGGAACATCCTGTCACTATCTACCTTGTCAATTCCCCGCAGTATTTTGTATGTCGTTATCATGTCTCCTCTAACCCTTCTGTCCTCCAGTGTTGTTAGTCCTATTTCCCTCAACCTTTCTTCATAGGACAGACCCCTGAGTTGTGGAACTAACCTTGTCGCAAACCTTTGAACTTTCTCTAATTTCTTTACGTGCTTGACCAGGTGTGGGTTCCAGACTGGTGCTGCATACTCTAGTATGGGCCTGACGTACACGGTGTACAGTGTCTTGAACGATTCCTTGTTAAGGTAACGGAACGCTAATCTTAGGTTTGGTGTGTGTGTGTGTTTGTGTGTATGTATGTATGTGTGTGTAAGAAAGAGAGCGAGAGCGAGAGAGAATGAGTTGGGGAGGGGGGGGGGTTTGTGAGGTAAATAGAGAGCCGCACATTTAAAAAGTTTGATATGCGAGTGAATACACAAAAGATTTTTTTATTATTAATGAAAAAGGACCAAATCCGCTGGTGTCACACAGCGCTGAATTTTTGACAAACGGGGAAATATCCAGCATTTTAAAATTAAAGAAATGTTGGATACACCGTCCATGA
Organism: Cherax destructor; assembly: GCA_009830355.1. NCBI lineage: Eukaryota > Metazoa > Arthropoda > Malacostraca > Decapoda > Parastacidae > Cherax > Cherax destructor. Next base: position 66,689 of record WNWK01004156.1, read on the forward strand.
AGTGTGCTGACACATTACCGCTCAGGCAAATGGAGAAACAACAGTTAATAAACAGTAGAATGATGATTTGCACAGAGTTCATTGAAGATAATGGCAATTACCATCCGGAATATTAAACAAAATTAATATACATTTTTCCCAAGCATAAAATTCTTTTCCAAGGCTATAAAGAACAGGAACAAAAGATTTTCATGTTCTTTTCTGAAGATAGGTGCTTGCACTCCAGTGATGACGGGAGCGTAAAGGGACTAAGTATAAGCCAGTGTCCCTGCTGCTGCAGAGTTATACACTGTAGTATTCTTGTGCTAAGCCAGCACTAGGCCAGGACGCAATCCATTTTGATCAAGTGTTATTATTTTGGTAATGAATGTAGCACCATGATCATAAGCCAATTTAATGAACAATAGAAGTTAAAGTATTGGATATTATTCATTAAGGTAATTGGAGAAACTCAAATATAATGACGAGTGTTTACTTGCAAAGGGCACGTTCCTCCCTCACCTGACGACTTATCGTTTAATATATTTCCTCGTATATAAGCGCTCAGATGGAGACTAATGGCAAAAAGCCGACAAGTGTTGATAAAGACACAAATGGTGAGAGGAGCTTTAGTGAGACGCTTCGTGTGTGGACAGGCGATCACTGCAGGATACGTTACACACAAGATAAGTGTTGTCAATGTCACATTCAGCACCATTAAAGACACGACCAAGCAAAAAGACACCCATCAGGACCAGGACAACTCAGGTGTTAACATGTGGCGGTTGTGATCAGAAGTACGTGGGAGAGACTTCCCTAGCCTGTCAATCAGGTAGAAAGAACACTAACTCGCCTTCAGGACTCACCACATGAATAACTCCTGTGTGGTATATAAGGACCAAACTGCTCACCTAATGTCTTGAAAGGATGCCCAGCACATCACAAAAAATGGGTAAAACACGACGCTGATGCCTGGAAGCTGCGATAATCCAAACATAAAATCCAACAGAATCAAGAAGCTTTCAGGTTAGATAGCTCTCTAGCACAGTTTACCTTACAATTCACCTCACACAGTGACCTCACTGACCTGGCCACTCGCCTGACTGAGCTTCCATAAATTTTCTTGTACATTCCTGTGTACTGGCTGAAGAAGCCCTACCATGGGCGAAACTTCTTAAGTTCCTCTCTTCAGTTGTCATTTTCACCGTAAAATATATTGAGCTTCATGCTAAATAAATGACTTCTCAGAATTCCAAACAAAGACACAAAGAATGAATACTATATTAAGCCAACATTTCTCTTGATAACCAAGTTCTTTTCACGTCTATAGAGAATATATGGAGAATGTCGGAATACAGGCGGAATACAGGCATGAGTGACCTAAACATGTGAACAACTCCGAAGGTCTGTCGAACAAGAGATATTTGGTAAAGATGTAAAGTCCTTTATTCCTGTATCTGTACGATGGTGTCCGTGGCGACGATTAAAGTTGATACTAATAGTCTCTAGCCTGACTATGTCCTTCCAGTGGCTTTTGGAACACAGCCGTGAGCTTACCCGAAAATCTCAGATCATAGACAGTGGTGAGATTAGTGTTCAGCTGTGTTCCTGTACCTGAGTGTGCTCACAAATTCCTTAGATGTGGCTTAGATTTATATACAGCTGTATTAAAAATACTATTCATAAAATATTCATGATATGGTAATTAAATAAAATAAAAGCTAACAAGTATTCAACCTGTCCTCATGTTAGTATATTAGTTGTTCAGTATATTTGCATAAAGAGGATTTAAATAAACAAATAAATCAAAATGCAACTTGTGGAATAAAGACGCATTTGCAGCACATAAAATATGGTTGCGTTATGTAGACAAAATTTTGGTTATTTATCCAAGAAGATTCGACATCAGCCCAGTGCTAACCAAAATCAACAGCTTGGAGCCTTCCATCAAGTTGGTTCTTAAGGAGGATATCTTCTTAGGTAAAAAAAGGGGTTAAAATTAGTTTCAATGTATACACGAACATGGACAACCTGATATATGAATTTGTCACTGATGATGCTATGCATAAGATGCTAGATTCTGTCTTTCAGCTCTACAAAATAATACATATCCAATGGGCTTCTTTATTGATCTAAGAAAAGGTCTAGAAACTGTAGACTACAATATCTCGCTGATGAAACCACAACATTGTGATTTGAGAAGTCATGCTCTTTGATAGTCTCGCCTCACAGACAGACGGCAGTGTGACTGTCAATGACACTACCTCATATACCTAAACTTATAACATAGAGGTGCCACATGGTACCGTCCTTGCCCCACTATTATTTTCTTCTATATGAATGACCTACCAAATGACTCCCAGGAACTTTAAAACCTGTCCTGTTTGCAGGTGACGCAACATTCGTCATATCTAATCCTGATCCACTAGTCCTCACTAGTACTGTTAACGACGGGTTCGTAAAGATTTTTACCTGGACGGCCACCAACAAACATACTCTCAATACTGACACGACCTTCTTTAAGTTGTTGGGGAAAGAAGCTAAAAGTTCCTAGTTTAGAGTAAAAATATAAAATTGTCGCATATCAAGGCAAGAAGAGGGAAAATTCTTGTGTATACACAATGACTCCAACTTGAAATTCAACACTCATATTCAACACATATCTAAGAAAATTACAAAACTTTGAACATTCTACCAAAAATACGCTATATGTCTTAAGCAACAATACTCACTCTTTACTACTCACTAATCTATCTGTTATGAATCTCCAAGCACAGACACATATGGTGTCTGTGCTTGGGGATTCATAACAGCAAACAACTACAACCTATTGTGAACCTGCTGATATCAATTATTCGAATAATCACCCAATCAGGTTCCGGACTCCCCCACCTTCCCACTATTCCAGAGTGTTAACATCCTCACCTTACAAAACACTCACACCTACTACCATTGTATATTCTGTATATGTATATAGAAAAGTACGAACTTCAGCCCATCGCTCCGACTCTTCCTGGAGAGCCGCAACACAACACATTGACGCAGTACAAGAAACAAGTAGTACCACTTTCACATAATAACGTGTTCGATTCAACCTTTCTAAGAAACTAAAAATTTGGAATTCACTTTCAGAAATTGCAAAAAAAGTCTCCTGCTTCAAAAAAAAGTTAAAAAACGTCTTGTTGATATGACCTAAATCTTCCATATACTAATTGTGTTAAACCCCATATGATTTACATATATATATATATATATATATATATATATATATATATCATATGCTTACATACATATATAAATTAATATATTATTTCAGATTTCTTATATCTAAATAACATGCTTTCATACACAGGCAACATTGTGTCCATAATCCATTTACGTTGGCAAAAATATGTATGCCACACGCGCCTCGGTTAACAAACAGAACACAAACTCAAACACTGGATACGTGCGTACAACATCCAAACACAAACAGGCGAGCAAACAGTGTTAAGACCAACGGGGACAGAGGATATAGCACTGAGGGATGAGGGAGGGATAAGGGATTTAGATGAGGAAGGTGGGGAGGAGGAGGTCCGCAGGCTGGGTGGGTGGACTAGGTGGGGATGGAAATATAGGAGGAGGAGGAGGAGGAGGGAAGAGGTGGGGGAAGGAAGTGGAAAGAGGATGAAGTGAGTAAGAAAGAATATGCCCGAAATGCTGTACATATCACTGGCTTTCCAATTAGCTTTTACTCCATATCTTTTGTAAAAATTGTGTGTATTTTTTGAAAATATGTCAATTTTCAGGTGGGGAAGAGAAGAGGAGTATAGAGAAAATGGGGAAGGAAGGATGGAGGATGATGCAAGACACACAAGGGTATGCTTTCTTGACAACTCTAAACGGAGAATAATGCCCTTATTCACGCGGTAATTGTTCCTGACTGGGTTGGAGAGAGTACAGGGAAGGAACAATTAACGAGACTCCCTGCAGGAATAGTTAGACTGATGGACCTAGTAATGACGCGGACACCGTATGGACAAATGGAAAAAAAAAAGAGAAAACAACAAGGAGTGATGTCTGGAAGATCACGAAGATCACTGTGTCTAAATAGACGTAATCTGATTAGAAAAATCACCTATTGTCAAACATTAACTCATAAATAACCAGCACATTACAGAGTAAACTTTAAGTGATATTTCGGTCCGTCCTGGACTATTATCAAACCACATCTGATCAAGGAAATTGTCCTGGTTAGTTGACCTGGTCAGGTGACCTGTCTTATGACTTATTTTCTACCTCGATTGTTACTTAATATTGGTTTAAGAAGAAGCGATTGTTCATCTAAATATTCTTTTCCAAAGCGTGAGTTATTTGTGACGTGGAGAGGAGTTTGATATTTTTGGTTTATATGTAATACACATTTTCAGAGAATCGTGTTGACTAGAAGATGGTACAGCACTGAAAGCTTCCTATTTCTGTTCACTTCTGTTTTATTTCTGTACTACCGCTGTTTCTAAACAATTCTGAATTTAAAGACAAAAAATAACATTGGAAAGATTGTGGGAGGTTTCAGTATTGCACTACCTCTGATACAACACCTTCGAGGGAAACATTGCCTGTTAATTGACTTGATAACTAAGTTTAATTAAGTCCAGCGTCGGTTTCCGAAAGTTCCCTGCACTTACCTTTTCTTTATTTTAGAAGGGATTAGAATAGGCTCGGGTAAATTACATAAACCCACAAAAAAGTAATATTTAAACACTAATAAGCACATCAACTCTGGCGTTCAATGACAGAAATCGCGAAATCGTGGACTGATTCTTAAATCTCTTTTCCAAGTGAATATTTATCCTTTTCTAAGACATTTTCGCTCTTGAATCATTTCTCTAACATGTTTGGCAACACTGTCTGGGCAAGCTGCACTCTTATTGTGCCAGGTGTGAGCATCGCTGCCATCACCAGCCCACACTTCTTTCTACAATTTTTAATGTGAGGAGAGAGATTAGTTCAAGATGTTAGTTTAAGGGAACTATAATGAAAGGAAGTGATAGAAACAAAAAAGGTTTCAATGTAGATAGAGAGCTCAAAAGAAACCAAAGAGAGAAGCAGAGACTGATAAAGAAAAACATTTACCGAGGCAGAGAGAGTGAAGCATATAAACAGACACAGAATGACGAGCAGAAAACACTCAAAAACAAACAACAAAGTTGTGTTTTATTTCCCCTCACGACTCAATATATATATATATATATATATATATATATATATATATATATATATATATATATATATATATATATATATATATATATATATATATATATATATATATATATATATATTATATATATATATAATATTATAGTTTAAGAGATGTAGCTCTGAGTTGTTATCTATGTTGTTTTACTCCCTATTGTATTCTTGTCAATGTATTTTGTCTTGAAATAAAGTTTATATATATATATATATATATATATATATATATATATATATAGGTAGTAGGTTGGTAGACAGCAACCGCCCAGGGAGGTACTACCGTCCTGCCAAGTGAGTGTAAAACGAAAGCCTGTAATTGTTTTACATGATGGTAGGATTGCTGGTGTCTTTTTTCTATCTCATAAACATGCAAGGTTTCAGGTATGTCTTGTTACTTCTACTTGCACTTAGGTCACTACACATTCATGTACAAGCATATATATATACACACACCCCTCTGGGTTTTCTTCTATTTTCTTACTAGTTCTTGTTCTTATTTCCTCTTATCTCCATGGGGAAGTGGAACAGAATTCTTCCTCCGTAAGCCATGCGTGTCGTAAGAGGCGACTAAAATGCCGGGTGCAAGGGGCTAGTAACCCCTTCTCCTGTATATATTACTAAATGTAAAAGGAGAAACTTTCGTTTTTTCTTTTGGGCCACCCTGCTTCGGTGGGAAACGGCCGACGTGGTGAAAGAATATATATATATATATATATATATATATATATATATATATATATATATATATATATATATATATATATATATATATATATATATATATAATGTATTAAAGGACCAGAACTGTCAAGAATGCTATCTGCAGGTTTTGTTACTGGTTCGGCTTCTTTTTCTGGTGATCCTGGTAGAGTTGCTGAAGACAGTGCTGATGTAGATCTAGAATCTGCGCCAGTTAGAAATCCAGCCCCCAACAATTCTGGCCAGCAGAAAGCAGAATTGTGTAAATTCTGCAGGCATGAGATATCTGGAAAAACAAATGGGACGTGCTATTTTGACAATCTAAAAAATAATACCGAGTCCTTCTGACAAAAGGAATGTGTCATTCTAACCCTTGTAAACTTTTTCACCCTAAAAGGTGTTATACATCAGTCCACGAAAAAAGACAATGGTGACAACACAAACTGCCCTGCATACTACTTGAAACGAACCAGGAGGTCCAGACCCCACAAACCCTGGGAAGCTAACAACCATGGTAGTAACAACCATTCATTAGTAGGGTATTTTTTTAGTGCTAGGAAGCAGAATAATTGGCAAGAACTGAAAAAAAACTTCACCACCTCAGAGCCTTGTTGGATTGGATGTACAGTCAATGGCTTTCTTTCCAGTACTACACGTATTAGTGCCAACAAAAAAAACTTCCCAACAAGCCAGTAATACGACATCATTTGTATCTGAAAATATCCATGGACTTAATTAGCCATTCACCAGCATCAAAATACCTTTTGTCAGTGGAATCCTCGTGGAGTCAAATGATCGCGGCTTTCAATGACACTCACACAAAAAGACAACTTTGACAACCAAATATGAATATCAGGGTACAACGTATTTGAATGTGAAAAAAAGATGAGGTATCAAGGGTGGGTTGGCTTGCTCATAAGAGTCGTTCTTCTGCACACAATTACTATACAACACAAATGATGTAGTTGAAGGTTAGACAGTAACGCTGAGAACCAAAACATTAGTCATTGTGGTTGTGTATAAACCACCAGATATATCCCAACATAAGAATGGAGGAACACTGCCGAAGGTCTACTGGCCCATACAAAGCAGGTCCTTATCAAAACCACCACTAACCAAAGTTACCCAAGAATTTACTTCCGTACCCACGACACCAATCAAACCCAGCCCCTCCCACTCATATATTTGTCCAATCTCTTTCTAAAGCCATCCAAGATCCTAGCCTCTATCACCTTACTCGGAAGATAGTCCCACTCATCCACAACTCTGTTCGAAAACCAGTACTTACCTATGTCCTTTCTAAATCTAAATTTATCCAACTTAAATCCATTATTTCTGGTTCTTACTTGGTTCGACATCCTCAATAATTTATTAATATCACCTTTGTTTATGCCCATCATCCACTTGTACACTTCAATAATATCTCCCCTCATTCTACGTCTCTCCAGAGAGTGAAGATTCAAGGCTCTGTGTGACAAGTGGTTTTGAAAACCGACAGGTTGGAGATTAAGACACTTAAGCAACATTTGGGAATCTTTATTGAAGAAACGTTTCGCCACACAGTGGCTTCATCAGTCCAATACAAAGCAGAAAGTTGTAAGGAGAGGAGGAGTTTGAGGTAATCAGTCCCTCGGCCTGGAGGTCGATGTGTTTAGTCATCAAGATTGATGGACTGAACACGTCGACTCCAGGCTCTAAGTCTACCTTCATACGGGAGATTCCTTATACACTAAGTAATTTTAGTCATTCTTCTCTGTATGTTCTCCAATGAATCTATATCCATCCTGTAGTAAGGAGACCAAAACTGAGCGGCATAATCCAAATGAGGTCTCACTAGTGATGTATAGAGCTGTAAAATAACTTTTGGACTTCTGTTACTTATGCTTCTAGAAATAAATCCTATTAATTTGTTAGCCTTATTGCACACACATAGGCACTGTTGTTTTTGCTTTAGATTTCTGCTTACCATGACTCCCAAGTCTTTTTCACATTCTGTATGATCAAGTTCTACTTCACCTAGTATATAACTTCGAGGGATATTTTCATTACTAAGGACAAGGACTTTACACTTGTCCACATTGAACTTCATATAAACAGTCCACAGGAAGTACACTAGACACGTCTTTACTGAGCAAGGTACAGGTCACCACTGAGCAAGGTACAGGTCACCACTGAGCAAGGTACAGCTCACCACTGAGCAAGGTACAGGTCACCACTGAGTAAGGTACAGCTCACCACTGAGCAAGGTACAGGTCACCACTGATCAAGGTACAGCTCACCACTGAGCAAGGTACAGGTTACCACTGAGCAAGGTACAGCTCACCACTGAGCAAGGTACAGGTCACCACTGAGCAAGGTACAGGTCACCACTGAGCAAGGTACAGCTCACCACTGAGCAAGGTACAGCTCACCACTGAGCAAGGTACAGGTCAAGAAACAGCTATTAAAAATTGATAAGTGCTTGAAAAATCTTAAAACCCCAGCCCCAAACATTGTGTTGCTTCGCGATTTAAATTAACAATAATAATATAATAATATTTTGTATTTAGACATGATACATAGTTGTACAAGGAATGATGGTAGTGGGATGTACATGCCAAAAGCCCCTTGTATGCAGAGCATTATGGGCAAACTTAAAATTAACTTAAGATTAATAAGGCTATAAAATTTGCAGTAAACAATTTACAATATGAAGTACAATTGAGTATTTATACAATGAAATTCGAAGCATTACAATTTTGAAGCATTGCAGTTTTATAATGGAACAAAATAATCAATTTACTGCATGTAATATAACAATTTATCAAATCAGATCAAATCAAATCAAATCAATGATTTGTAGTGCAATAACACTTCATATGGTCATTAGATGAGTTACAATGAGTACAAGAGAATGAATAATTTTTTTAGGTAACTGGGTTGTATATTTATGAAATATAAGTTATTCAACATTTGCATTAGATTAATTATGATAATTGTTTGTTTTTTGAGTATTTATTTGTGGGGTTCAGAGGCTTGGGGAGTATCACAGTGAGTAATGATATTTTGAGGCAGTGGAAAATTATTTTTTAAAATTTGTAGGTAAAGTTAAGTTCTCTGTATTTAGTTTTGGGTGAGTAGGTGGTTTTTAAGAAGTCTTGAATTGATGTACAGACAGGGTTTCTTTGGTATTCACAGGTAATGAATTCCAAATTTTTGGGCCTTTTATGTGCATTGAGTTTTTACATAGTGTGAGGTGGACGCGGGGAACATCAAATAGTGATCTGTGTCTTGTGTTATGGTCGTGTGTCCTGTTAAGGTTGGTAACGAGAAGTCTGAGTGGAGGGTTTATGTTTGAGTTTAGTGTTCCATGTATGTAGTAAGCACAATAATAAGTATGGATGTCTTGTACGGTGAGTAAGTTTAGACTTTTGAATATTAGTGGAGTATGCTGTCTGGAGTGGGAATTTGTTATCATTCTGACTGTAGCCTTTTGCTGGGTTATTAATAGTCTGAGATGATTTATTGTTGTTGAGCCCAATGCACAGATCCCATAGGTGAGATAGGGGTAAATGAGTCATTTAAAATGGAAGAACATTGAAAATAATGATATAGCACAGATAATCCCAGTAGGCAGCTCAGATGAAAATTCTCACACAAATGAGCTGCTGATTCTCTGTAATAAACGCATTTTAAGCCAGCAAATAGTGTAGGCATCAAAACTAGAAAATACAAGTGAACTTATTTTCACAAATAATGATGACCTGGTACGAAATATAACAGCATGGAAAACAATTAATTCAGATCACAATCTAATCGAAGTTCAGACTTGTCCAGACCAGCAAAATGTAAAAAGTAAATAAGGGCTCCTTCACCAAATTTAACTTAAACAACATGAACATCACCTGGGATCAAATAAATCTTAATGAAACATACTGGGAGAACATCTTAAAAGACATGGATCCAAACCAGTGTTTAGAAAGAATCAACTCTGTGCCTGTTGTATTATGCTCAACGTACATTCCGCAAAGAAAAACGAAGAGAAGATGTAAACTAGAAAGAAAGAGATGCTCCCTTTACTGGCGAAGACGAAGAATCACAGAGCTTCTCAAGGGGTCTAGACTATCCGAAATGAGGAGGGAAACATTGACTAGGGAAATAGAAAATATTGAACTTAAATGAATTTTACAGGACCCAGAAGAGACAAAAGAAGCTAAAAACCACAAATGAAATTTAAAGAAATCCCAAATATTTCTTTTCATTTGACCAAAAAAGGCAACCAGTTGGATTCCTAACAACTGCACAACCCAGGGCAGCATCAGTTTAGAGCAGGTCGCTCCTGCCTCTCACAACTACTGGACCACTATGACAGTCTTGGGTGCAATGGAGGACAAACAGAATGCAGATGTAAGATACACAGACTCTGCAAAAGCCTTCGACAAGTATGATGATGGTGTAATAGCACAATAACTGGAATAAATGGAAAAATGGGTAGATGGATCTTTAACTTTCAATCCAAGAAACCCCAAAGAGTAATAATAAACAGAGTTAAGTCGGAGGCTGCCACAGTAAAGAGCTGTGTTCTACAAGGTACGATTCTCGCACACATTCTTTCCCTCATCTTCATATCCTACATAGACGGAGATGTAAACTATAGCACAGCGTCTTCCTTTGCAGACGTTACTAAAACTTGCAGTAGAGTGTCATCCATTGAGGAAACTAAATCTTCAAGCGGATATAAACATATAAACGTAGTCTTCCCATGGGCCACGGAGCAAGTGGGCAAATTTCGGCTGCTCCGTTATGGAGAACTTGAGGAATTAAAAGCTAGAACGGAGTATAAAACAAATTCCAAAAACACAAAAGAGCGATAAATGAATGTGAAGTACTTAGGAGTGATAAGGTCATGATTGGATGGACAGAGAGAACCATCAAAACAATGAATGCCTAGTCGATAATGAAACTCTTAAAGTTACTTATTCTATCTAGGTTGGAACACTTCTGTACACTAACAGCCCATTTCAAGGCAGGCAAAACTGCAGATCTGGATAATGTACAGAGGACCTTCACTTCACGTATAGTTTCAGCAAAACACTTCAGTTACTGAGAACGTTTGAAGTACCTTTTTCTTTTCTTCCTGGAGCGCAGGAGAGCAACTTACGATCAAATTTACACCTGGAAAATCCTTGAGGGACTGGTCTCAAATCTCCACACAGAAATCACTCCCTATAACAGCAAAATACCAGATAGACGGAGCAACATCCACTCTATGAGAAATGAGGTTGCCGTGAGTACACTGAAACAAAACATAATAAATGTCAAGGACCTAAGGCTGTTTTACAGCCTCCCACCTTTTATAAGGGAGACTACCAATAGACCCTTATCTGTCTTCAAGAGGGAACTGAACAGATAACTAAAGCCAATACCAAACCAGCCTGGCTGTGGTTCGTACTTTGGATTGCGTGTCCTCGATAAGGTTGGAGGGAGGGGGTAAATGTTTTGTGGGCGAGGGGCTTGGACTTCCAGCAAGCGTGCGTGAGCGTGTTAGATAGGAGTGAATGGAGAGGAATGGTTTTTGAGACCTGACAAGCTGTTGGAGTGTGAGCAGGGTAATATTTTGTGAAGGGATTCAGGGAAACCGGTTAGCCGGACTTGAATCCTGGAAATGGGAAGTAAAATGCAGGCACTTTAAAGGAGGGGTTTGCGATATTGGCAGTTTGGTGGGATTACTAAACTGTCATATCTGAGCGCCTCTGCAAAGATATATATATATATATATATATATATATATATATATATATATATATATATATATATATATATATATATATATATATATATAAAATATATATATATATATATATATATATATATTATATATATATATATATATATATATATATATATATTATATATATATATATATATATATATATATATATATATATATATATATATATATATATATATATATATATAATATATATATATATAAAATATATATATATATATATATATATATATATATATATATATATTTATATATATATATATATATATATATATATATATATATATATATATATATATATATATATATATATATATATATATATATATATATATATATATATATATATATATATATATATATATATATATATATACCGGTGGCCCGGTGGTCTGGTGGCCAGAGCTCTCGCTTCACACACGGAGGGCCCGGGTTCGATTCCCGGCGGGTAGAAACATTTCGACGTGTTTCCTTACACCTGTTGTCATGTTCACCTAGCAGCAAATAGGTACCTGGGTTGTTAGTCGACTGGTGTGGGTCGCATCCTGGGGGACAAGATTAAGGACCCCAATGGAAATAAGACAGAGTCCTCGATGACACACTGACTTTCTTGGGTTATCCTGGGTGGCTAACCTTCCGGGTTAAAAATCCGAAGAAATCTTATCTTATCTTATATATATATATATATATATATATATATATATATATATATATATATATATATATATGCAAAAAGATCACAGTAAACAGGTGATATCAAAATATGCAAGACAACCACTATGAAAAACTAGAGGAATTCCAAGCGCTTTCGTGACTACTCACATTATCAAGGAACTATAAAACAAAACATAACAAGAAGGCTTATAAAGGGGCAAGACTACACCTCACAGTCCCATCATACTAACAAAGACTACACCTCACAGTAGAGTGACATCGCCCGACTCTGTGAAGAGGACCTGAAACTCTATATATGAATTAAGTTTTGTTTGTCATTAAATTCTTCCCAAATTTTATTAATTATAAATGAATCCAATTTATATAAACCAAAAGAAATATTCATATTATTTTCAAAACTGCTTTTAATGAAACATGATTCTATTATAATCCTCTCAACAGTCCAAAAAGGGACAACCAACCTTATTCAACTAAAAATATGTTGGTTCTCCCTTACCATGAAAACTTGGTTGATATGCCTTCCTTTCTTAAGAATTTTAATATCAAAGTTGTATTTAAAAATCTTGATACAGTAAAAAAACTTTTGATAAAAAATCCCCCTAAAATGCTGACGGATGTGTCTATAAGATTCCCTGTAAAATATGCGATAAAGTTTATTATGGTCAGACTGGTAAAAGTCTTGAACTAAGATTAAAACAACATAAATATAGCATTAGAACTGGACAAGATTCTAATGCTCTATTTATTCATGTGAGAGATTTTAACCATCCAATTGATTTTCAAAATGCTGAGAAGGTTGTATTAAGCAAGTCCATGGTTGAGAGAAATATAATAGAATCATGTTTCATTAAAAGCAGTTTTGAAAATATTATGAATATTTCTTTTGGTTTGTATAAATTGGATTAATTTTAATTAATAAAATTTGGGAAGAATTTAATGACAAATCTTAATTCTTGGGAAGAGTTTCAGGTCCTCTTCACAGAGTCGGGCGATGTTAGTGTGATGTGACTGTGAGGTGTAGTCTTACCCCTTTATAAGCCTTCTGGCTATGTTTTGTTTTATAGTTCCTTGATAATGTGAGTAGTCACGAAAGCGCTTGGAATTCCTCTATTTTTTCATAGTGGTTGTCTTAATATATATATATATATATATATATATATATATATATATATATATATATATATATATATATATATATATATATATATATATATATATATATATATATTATCACATCGACCGTCTCTCACCAAGGCAGTGTGGCCCGAAAAAGAAAGATATTCATCATTCACTCCATCACTGTCTTGCCAGAGGCGTGCTTACACCACAGTTATGAGTGGGTGGTTGTAGATGGTATTTATCTATATTAATATATCATATATATATATATATATATATATATATATATATATATATATATATATATATATATATATATATATATATTCAATTATATGTATAAATAACCATCTACAACCACTCACTCCTACCATCAACAATTATCTACAACCACCCACTCACTACCATCAACAACTATCTACAACCACCCACTCACTGCCATCAACAACTATCTACAACCACCCACTCACTGCCATCAACAACTATTTACAACCACCAACTCACTATCATCACCGACCATTTACAACCATCATTTCGCTACCATCAACAACCATCTGCAACCACCCACTCACTCCCATTAACTAGGATCTACAGCCACTCGTCCGCCACCATCAACAACGATCCGCAACCACTCGTCCGCCACCATCAACAACGATCCGCAACCACTCGTCCGCCACCATCAACAACGATCCGCAACCACTCGTCCGCCACCATCAGCAGTAACGATACTGGTCATTAATGTCATGACAAACAAGCACTTTGAATGTAAACAGCCCCCCGTTATGGCCTCTGAGAATAAGTTTATAACTCGATACTGGTTGTAAAAGTTGCCAGTTCTCTCTCTCTCTCTCTTTTCTTTCTTTCCTCTCTCTCTCTCTCTCTCTCTCTCTCTCTCTCTCTCTCTCTCTCTCTCTCTCTCTCTCTCTCTCTCTCTCTCACTGTCTTAGCGCTGAATGAAACAAACTTTAAACTGTTGGGAAATATTGAATTGTAAAGAGTCAGAGGAATTAAGTATTTAACACTTTTTTTTTTTTTTTGGGGGGGGGGGCTTATATGCATTTATGAATTAACATTTGCGAAGGTCAAATGAGGCGCATTAATATCCTAATTCGAGAACTGCGTGGCTGGCAATGAAAGCTGAATGCGAGAAGTGGGTCATAGTTATTGTTCATGCAGCGGTAGGTGAGAGAAGTGTAGTGTGGGATTTTTGATAGGGGGGGGGGGAGGAAGGAATTCCTAGAAAGAAAAGAAAATCGAAAAATTTTGGAAAAAAAATAAATGATTTCATACAGAAAAATAATGCATAAATCTGGCAACATGTTGATGCAATCAGCTTGTTTCCATCATATTTCTAAGTATATTTTTCCAAAAATGATTTTTTTTTCTTTCTGTCATTATTACACCCTTCGCTCATTTAAAAAAAATGCTATATTTATAAATGTTATTTTGTTTTTTTCACTTAATATTATATTAAGGATTATTTCCATTAATAGCTAAAATGGATTTACTTGACTTTATAATATTATCTGACCACAAAATGTTTGGCTTTGTACATAGGTAGGATGTTTAAATATTCTAAACTGCTGACGCGGCAGGTTAAGCACCAGCAGACAATTTGAGCTACTCAACCCCTATACAGACCGAGTTAAGGTTGGCTGGTAAATCCTTACCTTATTCAGTTCATACCTTCCACTAGTCTAGGAAGGTCTAGTGGAGAATCTGTCTTCAAGTCGCCCTACTCTCCCCCAGCAGTTCCCAGGAATTATTGGAAGCCCTTGAATAGGGCATATCTCTGTCTGAGAAGGTGGTTGAGAAACTCTTGAGGAAAATAAGAATAAGTGAACAAGTCTAAGTGATATGCTGTTTATAGACTCTGATCTAGAGACGGGATTATTGTAGAATGATCCTCGAGAAAGAACTGTTATTTGCTTCAGTGTGGCGTTTGGGCTTGTAAAAATGCACGTGTCTGTACATATATATATCCTCTTTAAGGAGGGCTCCTTGTCGCGGTAAAGAGGCTATCGGTCTGAGGAATTGGACCTCTTGGTCTTTTTCCTCAGACTGAACCTAATTACCGCCCAATCCCCCCTCCCATTTCCCATCTTCCCCATCCTCCGTTTTCCCTTTCCTCCTCATCCCTACCTTATTCCCTTCCCATTTTTACCGTGTGAGCTTCTCTCTACAGGCATTCTGGTTCCTAGGTAGGGGAAGGTATCGTGGTCCATCCCATTCCGTTGAGGTTCTTGTCAGTGGTGTAGTTTGCTGTGGAATCTGGATCGCCTGGGGATGTCCCGAACCCTCTCCGGTCTCCCGGGGGGTGGCTTTGGGTGTCTTTGGGCGATGGGTGTATCTCTGGAGGCCACCTTTCGGATTCCAGGGGTGGTGGCCGAAGGAGGTATGCTTTGTGGCAGGTGTCCGGCCGCCCTCTCTTTTGTCCGCTGAGGTGGCTCGGTGAATGTGAGGTTGCTATCCTGGATTGCTGGTTTACTGGCATGAAGGGAAGGGTATGGCACGGGTTCCATGCCGCATCTGCACTACTTGCGGTGCTGAGATCCTCTTGGGCACGGATGGGGGATTTACGCCCCTTTCATTCCTAATAGGAGCTATTCCTTCGCGTTCCCCCCTTTTTTTAATCTTTTTTTCTTTTTCTTTTCTTTTCTTTCTTTTTTTTATTAAAAACAAAAAGAAAGTAACCTAACCATGGATGACCCAATCCGTGAACCTACTACCCCCAGGCCTCTTCCTGATACCGCACCCAGTTCTGACCCTACCTCGTTCTTGGACCACTCTTCGGACACTTCCAATACCCCTGTACCTCTTGCCGGTTCGTCACCTGCTTCAGGTACCGGGGTTCCGACTTCCAGCTTCTCCCTCTATGGTGCGGCAATTTTTGGGTTGCTCGCCCGTCCCACGTAGGACCAACTTCGTTATATATATATGTCGTGCTGATTAGGTAAAACTTGCGATTATGGCTTAAATAGCAACGCTCTTCTTGCCATATAAGACATGCAAAAATTATATATATATATATATATATATATATATATATATATATATATATATAAACATAGTCTCTACGTCCACAGCAGGACTCGAACCTGCAAACTCTGTATCAGTCCACAGTACTTTACCACGGAGCCAGACCCCAGAATAAGTATGGGCGCCTAGTCGGAACTAGACGATGTTTCCTCATACCCCGGGGCACCAGGCTTGTTTTCAAAGTTATTTCATCACATCCTGCCATATGCAGTGGACAACGAAAGAGATTTGAAATGCTTAACAATTCGCATACATTCGAAATTATTTACAAACATTGTTGAGTCCTGCTGTGGACGTAGAGACAATGTTTGTAAATAATTTCGCCTGTTTGTGAATTGTTAGGCATATATATATATATATATATATATATATATATATATATATATATATATCACCTAGAAAGCGAGCGAAAAATTCGGGTAAGGGAACGTTGTATATATCTGAGAATGAATGCATGTATGTATTGTGTGTGTGCATGTATTCATGTTTATATACTATATGCATTGGTCTATTTATGCATGTGCATATTTTCACATTCATGTACACTTTTGCATATTTAGGTGTTCGTATGTGTAAGGGTGTATGTATGTATGAATGCATGTGTTTATGTATGTATGCACATTTTATGTATATATGCATGTTTGTGCATTTATGTGTCCACCACTAACACCACCATCTCCATCACAAGCTCCTCCATTAACACAACCACCACCATCTCCATTACTTCAACCACCACCATTACCATCACCACCACCTCCAATACCACCACCTCCAGTACTACCACCACCACATCCATTACCACCACCAACACTACCAACGTCACCTACACCACCACCACCACTATCATCATCATCCTCAAATCCTTCACCACCACTACCACAATCATGTGTATAAGTAAATACTTGAATCTATATCCTTTAACAACATTAGTGAATGTTTTGGCGATATCTGAAGTTGTGAGGTGGGAGCTCTGCACAGCGAACTTGTGGAAATTAATTTTGGGAATGGTCTATATAAAAGTGAGTAGAGAGGAGCTGCTATACACACCTGCACTTAGTAACAGTTGATCAGGGCTTGAAAAGTGAAGTTGACTGAATAAAGCGTTCTGAAGTTATAAACGAAAACTTTAAATGGTATAAGGAAACTGTAGCTAATAGATGGACGGCTCTTGTATCACGTCGTGTAGTATTTAGAGATTCACTCAACTTAGGAAATTTAAAAAAGCTATAAAAAATTGAGCTACCAAGTTTTCAAAATATATTCATTGCATTGGCAAATTTTCCCACACACACAAACTAAACTGAATGGGGACAATCCTGGCCATAAGATGCATCAGCCATTAAATACTGAAGCCGTTCAGAAAACATAAACCCATCTATTTTGAGAATGATGCTTAAACAGGAATCAAACTGTCAAATAATGTAACTCTAAATGATCAGATCTGCGTTTGCATACTTGTATTTCAATCTTTGCTATCGAAGAATTAGGAGGCACCGTTTTGGGCATTTAAAGATACGCCGTTGAAGATTTTGGAAGTTATTTGAGCCATTTCAGGATGTTGGGAATTGGTTCAATAACCTTGATTACATGAATGTTGCTCCTAATGTCTGGTCCTCGTTACCGTAGACAAGTGTTCAAAATTTTGATCGAATTGGATGAGAGATTCTCGAGTTATAAGCTAAAAAAACATCGTAAATTTAGAGGGAGAGAAAAAAAATAGGGAACCATTTCCTGTAGGCCTAATAAAGGAAATATCTAAACAACAAATTGATATAAGTCATCACTGTACAGTAAAAGTTTAGAGTATTTATAAAGATTAAACATTTGTATTTTATTTGACTCATTACTTTGCAACAAAACTTATTACATTCCCGAGTGAGTCTGGGAAGAGGAAATGTACAAGTGCAACAGTTATATTTAACGAGATGGATACATTATTAACTATTTTATTTTGGAACTCACCTGCTCTTTCCTTCAAGGCAAGTGTGACCCAAAGGGGAAAAAAACAGGATCACTATAGCTTGCACAGTACCTGTCTTTGCAGAAGATGACAGATATTGTTGTCAAACTTCAACATTTCCGACCGATTTATAGAAGTTCAAGTATGTACTTCTCGCTTCCAAAATTTTTTTGCTAACAGTTATCAATATTGTTGGGTTGAAGTAACTACACAGGCCAAAATCAGTTAAAACTTTTTCTCCAACATACACTCCAACATACACTCCAACATACCGTTAAATCCCAAAAGGAAACTAACACCAAATACGTTGTTCTAACCCCTCGCTCATGCCTGCTCGATGTTCAAGCTGTTTTCTCCTAATACCTTTTTCACAACTTCCTCGTTTTTCTTTATGAATAAATCATCTTAATAATCCCTCTTTCATTCTCTGAATATAACTAACATATAACAGTACCATCTTCTAATTTTTCACTGTTGGCAGCCTCCTACCTCTACGAAATTCAAATACCATACTTCACACATATATAAAAGTGTTCGCACCTCTATATCCTCTTTTTTCATTCAATGATAAACCTCTGTCCGTCCACATATTTTCTGCACTCCTGCAGTTTTCATTACCTTAGTTTATGTAAATTAACTAGTTATCCTTATATTTACTTGCAGAAACATTTACTCCAAACTATTTTCATTCACTCTCTTTATCAACACATGTTCCTTTCAGTCTGCTTACAATTTTATATTCATTATGCTTCTACTTATTTTCGTTAACTCCCCCTCTACCATCTATGACAACTCCCATTACATATCATATTCAATATCTTTTAAGGATATGTCTCACCCTGACAACCATGGTGACATCGTGCGTCCTTGTCTAAGACCCAATTTTAATGAAAAACGACGATCTTTACTACACATTATATACCTGGGTATCTCATCAAATTCTTGGGAATTTTCAGCAGTTTATCAATACTTCCATTCATTTCTAACTTTAGCCACAGAGCTCCGCATCCACTCTGTCATAGACACTTGTCTAATCATAAACACAAAAAGTAGTTTTTATAACCCTCATCTAAGAACTGTTCACTTAGGTCTTCAATACCATCACTTGATCCATACATCCCTTGTTCTTCACTAACCCACTCTCCTTCACTCATACGTTTTCACTTACACTCACTCTAGAACTCACCAAAAAAATCAGTCAACATTACTTGATATTCTCGAAAGACTTATTCATTTATAATTCTTGCAATTTTCCATTTACCAGGTAAATTCTCTTCTGCTATAATTACACTGAACAAATACACCAACCATTCCAAAATGTTATTACCATCTGCTTTCAGCAATTCAATCTTTTTCCTGTCCACCCCTACTACCTTTCCCCAGTTTTAACATACTCTCTGCTTCATTCCCTTCGTATTCACTTTCACTTGTTTGTTTATCCTAATAAATCTCACTTACAGCCACAAGCATGAAATTTTCTCGCATATTATATTCACGTCTCGTCAAATAAAGTTATCACTAAACTTTTATCAAAATTCACCTGAAAATGTATTAAACCCCTTACAGAATCTCTCTCTCTCTCTCTCTCTTTCTTCTCTCTCTCTCTCTCTCTCTCTCTCTCTCTTTGTTTCTTCTCTCTCTCTCTCTCTCTTTGTTTCTTCTCTCTCTCTCTCTCTCTCTCTCTCTCTCTCTCTCTCTCTCTCTCTCATCTAGGTCCCCTCACCTTCACTTCCATAAACCCAGCACATAAGTCCTTCAATTTATTTATAGCCACATAATTCTCTTAATAATACATTTATACCATTTATTTTTAGTTTCCACATTACCAACACTCGTTCTTTACGTCTCGCTCACTGAGATACTCTTAATTACATTACTATCACACTTTAATTACCTCTAGCTCACTGAGATACTCTTAATTACATTACTATCACACTTTAATTACCTCTAGCTCACTGAGATACTCTTAATTACATTACTACCATACCTTAATTACCTTTCGCTCACGAAGATACTCTACATTTCATTACCGCCACACCTTAATTACTTCTCACTCATGCAACCACAACTAGATGAGTACACACACACAAATATATATATATATATATATATATATATATATATATATATATATATATATATATATATGTCGTGCCGATTAGGTAAAACTTGGATTTTGGCTTAAATAGCAACACTCTTCTTGCCATATAAGACAAGCGAAAATTTGTGTATGCAATAATTTCGCAAAAATCATTCTGAACCTAACTAAAAAATATATTTCATTGTGTTTGTTTATTATTAAATTAATGTTAACGTATCTAAAATATATTTAGTTGTTGGGCTAAATTAAATTGCGCTTGTTGTAATAATGTTAGGTAGGTTTTCAAAGTTTCTCTTGGTACAAAATTATAAATTCTTACATTAACATAAATGAAAAAATATATCTTTAAACGTATAAGAGAAAATTTTAGAAAGGACTTAATTTTAGATGAGTTCTTGCTAATTGACCAGTTTTACCTAATCAGACATATATATATATATATATATATATATATATATATATATATATATATATATATATATATCCCAAACACTGATCTCTGGCCCAAGGAGACTCGAACCTACGAACCTTGTGACAAGGTCTAGCGTGAGCTGGACTCCAAGGTATTGTTGGTCCAGAGAGGGTGTGTAAAGGTAGAAACTTGTAAGTTAACATAGATAAGAGTAAGATTATGAGGATATGAAACGATTTAGATAAAGAAAAATTGGATATGACATTGAAAGGAGGGAGTATGGAAGTAGTGAATGTTTTCAGATATTTGGGAGTTGACGTGTCAGCGGATGGGTTTATGAAGGATGAGGTTAACCATAGAATTGATGAAGGAAAAAAGGAGAGTGGTGCGTTGAGGTATCAGTGGAGACAACGTTATCCATGGAGGCAAAGAAGGGAATGTACGAAAGTATGGTGGTACCAACACTCTTATATGGGTGTGAAGCATGGGTTGTAAATGCTGCAGCGAGGAGACGGCTGGAGGCAGTGGAGATGTCCTGTCTAAGGACAGTGTGTGTGGTGTAAATATTATGAAGAGAATTCGTAGTGAGGAAATTAGGAGGAGGTGTAGAGTTACTGAAAGTATTAGTCAGAGGGCTGAAGAGGGGTTGTTGAGGTGGTATGACCATTTAGAGAGAGTGGAACAAAGTAGAATGACTTGGAGAGCGTATAAATCTGTAGTGGAAGGAAAGCGGGGTAGGGGTCGTCCTCAAAAAGGATGGAGGGAGGAGGTAAGGGAGGCTTTGTGGGCGAGGGGCTTGGACTTCCAGCAAGCGTGCGTGAACGTGTTAGGAGTGAATGGAGACGAATGGTTTTTGAGACCTGACGAGCTGTTGGAGTGTAAGCAGGGTATTATTTTGTGAGCGATTCAGAGAAACTGGTTAGCCGGACTTGAGTCCTGGAATGGGAAGTACAATACCTGCACTTTAAAGGAGGGGTTTTGGATATTGGGAGTTTGAGGGACGTCTAAGCTGTCATATCAGAGCGCCTCTTCATAGACAGTGATTATGTATGAGTGATGGTGAAATTACCTGGAGTATACCTGGCGAAGGTTTCAGGAGTCAACGCCCCCTCGGCCCGGTCTGTGGCCAGGCCTCATGGTGGATCAGGGCCTGATCAACCAGGCTGTTACTTCTGGCCGCACGCAATCCGACATACGAACCACAGCCCGGCTGGTCAGGTACTAACTTTAGGTGCCTGTCCTGTGCCTGCTTGAAGACAGCCAGGGATCTATTGGTGATCCCCCTTATGTATGCTGGGAGGCAGTTGAACAGTCTTGGGCCCCTGACACTTACTGTGTTTCTCTTATCGTGCTAGTGCCCCTGCTTTTCATTGGGGGGAGGGGGTTGAATCGTCTGCCGAGTCTTTTGCTTTCATTGGGAGTGATTTTCGTGTGCAAGTTTGGTACTAATCCCTATGGGTTTTCCAAGTGTATATAATCATGTATCTTTCTCGCCTGCGTCCTAGTGAGTACAGGTTCAGGAATTTCAAGCGTTCCCAATAATTGTGCCGTTAAGGTTCTCTGTACACTTTCTAGGTCAGCAATTTCACCTGCCTTGAAAGGTGCTGTTAGTGTGCAGCAATATTCCAGCCTAGATAGAACAAGTGACCTGAAGAGTGTCAACATGGGTTTGGTATCCCTAGTTTTGAAGGTTCTCATTATCCATCCCATCATTTTTCTAGCAGATGCAATTGAAACAATGTTATGGTCTTTGAAAGTGAGATCCTATTGTGTGGTTGAAATTTGTTTTATACTCCGATGTAGTTTTAAATTCCTCACGTTTTCTATATCGGAGTAATTGAAATTTCTCATCATTAAACTTCATATTGTTTTCTGCGGCCCATTTAAAGATTTGGTTGATGTCTGTTTGGAGTCTTGCAGTGTCTTCAATGGACGACACTGTCATGGAAATTCGGGTGTCATCTGCAAAGGAAGACACGGTGCTTTAGCTTACATCCCTATCTATGTCACATATGAGGATGAGGAACAGGATGGGAGCGAGTACTGTGCCTTGTGGAACAGAGCTTTCACTGAAGCCGCCTCAGACTTTACTACTACTCTTTATGTTCTATTTGTTAGAAAATTATAGATGCATCTACCAACTTTTCCTGTTATTCCTTTATCACGCATTTTGTGTGCTATTACACCATGGTCACATTTGTCAAAGGCTTTTGCAAAGTCTGTGTATACTACATCTGCGTTTTCTTTGTCTTCTAGAGCATCCAGAACCTTGTCATAGTGGTCCAGTAGTTGGGACAGGCAGGAGGAACCTGCTCTAAACCCATGTTGCCCTGGGTTGTGTAACTGATGGGAATCTAGATGGGTGGCGATCTTGCTTCTTAGGACCCTTTCTAAGATTTTTATGATAAGGGACGTTAGTGCTATCGGTCTGCAGTTCTTTGCTATTGCTTTACTGCCGCCCTTTGTGGAGTGGGGCTATGTCTGTTGTTTTTAGCAGCTGTGGGACGACCCCAGTGTCCATGCTCCCTCTCCACAGAATGTTAAAAACGCATGATAGGGGCTTCTTGCAGTTCTTGATGAACACGGAGTTCCATGAGTCTGGGCCTGGGGCAGAGTGCATGGGCATGTCATTTATCGCCTTTTCGAAGTTATTTGGCGTCATGGTAATATCAGATAGGTTCGAGTCTGCCAAATTCTGTGTCTCTCTCATGAAAAATTAATTTAGATCTTCGACTTTCAGTCTGGTTAGCTGTTTGCTAAAAACCGAGTCATACTGGGACTTGTTGAATGATGATGAAAGTTTTTTCTTTCTACTTGTTTTTTTTTTTTGGGTCACCCTGCCTCGATGGGAAATGGCCGATGTGTTTATATGTATATATATATATATATATATATATATATATATATATATATATATATGTATATATATATATGATATATATATATATATATATACATATATATATATACACATATATATATACACATATATATATATATATATATATATATATATATCATATATATATATATATATACATATATATATATATATACATATATATATATATATATATATATATATATATACATATATATATATATATATACATATATATATATATATACATATATATATATATATATATATATATATATATATATATATATATGTATATATATATATATATGTATATATATATATATATATGTATATATATATATATATATATATATATATATATATATATATATATATATATATATATATGTCGTGCCGATTAGGTAAAACTGGTCAATTAGCAAGAACTCATCTAAAATTAAGTCCTTTCTAAAATTTCTCTTATATGTTTAAAGATATATTTTTTCTTTATGTTAATGTAATAATTTATAATTTTGTACCAAGAGAAACTTTGAAAACCTACCTAACCTTATTACAACAAGCGCAATTTAATTTAGCCTAACCCAACTAAATATATTTATATACGTTAACAATTAATTTAATAATAAACAAACACAATGAAATATATTTTTTCGTTATGTTCAGAATGATTTTGGCGAAATTATTGCATACACAAATTTTCACTTGTCTTATATAGCAAGGTGAGCGTTGCTATTTAAGCCAAAATCGCAAGTTTTACCTAATCTAAGTGTTACTGTAGTTATCCTGACTCTATATATATATTATATATATTTATATTAATAATAATAAAATAATATATATAATTATCTTCAGTGGCCTGGAATAGTTGAAATCAGTTATTAAGCAAGAACACATTTAAAATTAAGTCCTTTCTAAAAATTTCTCTTGTACGTTTAAAGATATATTCTTTTTCATTTATGTAAATGTAAAATTTAATAATTTTGTTCCAAAAGTACCTTAGAAAACTTACCTAACCTTTTTACAACAACCGCAATTTAGTTTAGCCTAATCTAACTAAATATATCACAGTAATTTAATAATAAACAACACAATGAAATATATTTTTTTCGTTAGGTTCAGAATGTTTTTTGCGAAATTATTATATACACAATTTTTCGCTTGCCTTATTCGGCAACAGGAGCGTTGCTATTTAAGCCAAAATCGCAATTTTACCTATTGGTAATGCTGCAGGAATTTTCCCTCTGGACGCAGCACTGAGTCCCTGAAAGAATAAGCTTTCTGCTCCGGGGACCTTGGTTTTCTGGTAGTTTTTCACCAAACTTTATCAGGAATTTTAGAGCACAATTTCCCGTGCTCTGAGGGTTACCCACCCTACTAGGACGAAGTTATAGCAAGGTGGCAACCCTCTGTATGTTTTGTTCTGAGTCGCCCTGAAACTGGAGGTCCCACCCCCTTCGGTTTCAGAGTATGGCAAGCAGATGTCAGTCACGTAGAGGCACCAAGCAGAGTGCCAAGTAGCTAGTTCCATCCTACTACAAGTGCCGTGTGGGGTAATAGAGGCTAAGAACTAGGGTAGCTGTAAAAAAAAAAGGTTAGACAAATATATGAGAAATGCTGGGTTTGATTAGTCCTGAGATATTGAAGCTAATGCATAGTTAGCTCTGGAAAAAAAGGTTGGACATTGGGTGAGTGGGAATGGCTGGTTTTGAAAAGAACGTGCCTAGTTTGGGCTAGTAGGCCTGTTGCAGTGTTCCTTAATTCTTATGATCTTATGTATTAGAGCTGAACCAGAACAGGATTCATTAAGGAGGAAAAATTTATGAGAGTCATGGAACAACAGCTACAATAATTTATATGAGTAAGTCTGTCACAATTGGCATTAATGTACAACTAATTTTTGATCATTTTAGTTGTGGACAACAGTTTCGTCTTCGCAAGAAGCGAATATGGCTTGACAACGTTCGTCCGAAGAAAGGTTTGAAAACCGCGTTGCCACAGTAAAATGTCACATTAGTTGCAATTGTGTCCTTTTGCCTAACATACTGTCGGTAATTCTACCAACATTAATACAATCATATGATCACCCCACAGCTGAAGCTTTTGGTCATCTGACCGAGGCCTTCCGCTGGCTTACCGGTCAACCCCTTTAAAATATGATGTTATTAGATCTTAGAGGAGAGAAACGAGGGACAATATGGTCGGACTCCAAGAACTAAGATTCTGAGGAAAATACTGCTGAAGGGTTTTCCTCTGTCAATTTAAGAAACATCTGCAGCAGTCACCCTTAAAGCACATGTTTTTGATGCTAGTGAAGGCTGTTTATCCAAGGAATTGGAACGAACCTTCCATTCCCCGGATCAAACTTGATTGCATCCCATTCCTTAAATGTTGTTTTATGCTTACAAGTTTAGCGCTTCCCCTTGACTTATAAAATAGAACAGTAATAATGAAACAAGCAAGAAAAAGAGGGGTGAAACTTAATGAGATATTTTAACAAGAAAACAGAGGGAGCGTCAACACTTGTAAAGTTTGACACACTTGTTTTAATGAAGTTGAACTTAGACGTAAGAAGGACTGACTACATGATTTCTCGCAGAATAGTTAGCGCCAGAAGACACCTTCCATGGCATGAAGATCTCATACCACTTCTGAGTCATTACAAAACAATCCATCATACCAAAGTTAAGAGATGGAAGCCTCATCCACTGCTGTGACGTGATAGAAAAACGGTCTATAATACAGTGGTTCAGAGGTGAAGGTTTCATACCACTGCTATGACGCTATAGACCACAGTCTGTCTCCTCATTCCACTGCTGGAAGCAGAGGAAGCAAGATGAATGTGTTGTAGGCTTCCATTCCAGCAATAATCATCTCTGTGACGTTTTCAGCACACACAGCTAAATCTTGCGAAGAAAAGCAATACTCACCTCATGGAAAATGGATATAAAAGTTGTGAAATTGGTCCAGTCAGCAGAGCGAACATGACAGAGTCGAAAGGTGTTGAGATTGATGGAGAGACAGAGAGAGAGAGAGTGACATTGTTGGTTTGGAGATTGACGAATAAAGTGAGATAGAGCAAGATATTCTTGGTGTTGAGATTGAACGATAAAGTATTTACTTTAGCTCCAGGCCCTACATCTTCACAATTAGCGACAGTTTTCTATAAATACTTCTAGAGTTTTTGTCCCTCTCAAGACGCAAAAGGACAGAAATGTGATTTCATTGTGGCAACGTTTCGCTCTCCAGGAACCTTGTCAAGCCGTTACAAACAATACAGAGAGACAAAGGGTATGTATAGGTATAGAGTGAGGTGCAAAGCATAATTTAATCGATGTAGGTAGTAGCAGTACTTGTCGTAGTAGTAGTAGTAGTTGTGGTAGTTGTAGTACTTGTAGTAGTAGTAGTACTTGCGGTAGTAGTAGTGGTAGCAGCTGTGTGATTGCAGGGTTTATTGTGTTGAGGAGAATTAAGAGATGATAAATTTGCCTTTATTCTGTTTAATTGTGTTAGAAATAGCGATTAATGATGATTCAAGGCATTTACGTCTACGGAAATTGGGTTCTTTAATCACTAGGTGGGCGTCGTTGAATTTTAATAGGTGGGTGGCGGAATTCCAGTGTTGTACACAGGCGTTGTTCAAACTATCGGTCCTACATGAATTGTGTTTGTTGAGACGTGTTTTGAGGTTTCTTTTTGTTTCACCTATGTATTTTCTGTCACAGCCTACACAGGGATAGTATAATCCCAAGGTTCTTCAATTTCGTCCTAATCAGATCTTTTATGATAGTACTGGTTGCGATAGCGACTATAATGTTAGCTTACGCGAGTACTTTAGAGACATTCAAAGTAACCTGGCTGTAGGGAAGATTATAATTGTTAGGTGTGGTGCTAGTGCTTGGAGAATTGATGATCTGAAGGGCTCTTTTCTTGCAGTCTTTGATGAAAAAGAAAGGAAAATGTAGCTCGGTGAAGGCTTGGTGTATATATGTAAACTTCTCGTCAAGATACTCTGAACTGCAAATTCTGTAAGCTCTTGAAAAATCCCATGATGATGCCTCTTTTAGTTTTAGTATTTTGACTGGAATAGAAGTGTGTGAGATCGTTTTTGTTTGTAGGCTTCCAGCAAACTTGAAACCTTCGAGTGATATCTACTTTGTGAATGAGGACGTCTAGAAAAGGTAGCTTGTCACTGGACTCTTCTTCAAGTGTAAATTGTATAGCCGGTTCAACTGCATTGATCCTTCCCTGAAGATTCCGAGCATCATAACGTAACCAAGTGATGCTGGTGGGAATGATGATGCTGAAGTGTTCAGCTTCCAGGTGTTCCATATACAAGTTACCTAAGATGGGGTGATGGGGGAACCCATTTCCATACCATAGGTTTGTTTGTAGTGCCTGTTATTGAAAGAAAATCAGTTGAAATTAAAGCAGAGTTCAGTCAGGTCAACAAAATCTCCGGAAGGTAGAGGACATTAACATCCTCATTGACTTTACGTCGGAGAATGTCAATGGCTTTTGTGATAGGAACCTTAGTGAAAAGGGAAGTTACATCTAAACTACTTAGTTTGTTGTTTCGGATGGAGAGGTCTCTAATGCGGTTGAGGAGACCGCCTGAATGCTTTAGATGGGCTGGGCTTTTGGTTCCCAGAAGGAAAGAAAATTTTTGGCAAAAAATCTGGCCTGTTTGTGTGATGCACTGCCTATACCTGATGTGATTGGTTTATACTATTCCCTGTGGAGGCTGTGAGAGAATATACGTAGGTGAAATAGCAAGAAACATTGAAACACATCTCAATGAACACATTAATGCATGTAGGAACGGAAACTTGAACAACGCCTGCGTACGTCACCGGAATTCCTCCAATCACCTGTTGAAATTCAATGATGTCCACCTAGTGATTAAAGAACCCAATTTCCGTAGAGGTAAATGCCTTGAATCGTCAATACTCTCTATTTCTAACACAATTAAACACAATAAAGGCAAATTCATCATCTCTGAAGCATTAAAAAGAATTCTCCTCAAAGCATTACCCCACCATCACATAGCTGCTACCACCACCACTACTACTACTACAAGTACTACAACTACCAATACTAGTAATACTAATACTACTGCCACCACTACAAGTCCTACTACTACTACTACTACCTACAATGATTATATTTTGCTTTGCACCTCTATAACTATATATACTCTCTGTGTGTCAGCATGGTTTTTAACGGCCTGATAAAGCTCCTGGAGAGCGAAACGTTGCCACAGTGAAATGTCGCATTAGTTGCACTTGTCTCCTTTTACCTAACATACTGTCGGTAACTCTTCCAACATTATTATATACCTATACATGCAGCTACTTACTGGATTCACCTCAACCACTTCCTCTTCCAAGTCGTTCCAATTCTTATATTCCCTCGCACCTAAATAGTCTACCACCTCTCTCAACACCTATAAGAATCTCGTACATCGTACATATATGCAGCAGGCCTGTTTTATATATATATATATATATATATATATATATATATATATATATATATATATATATATATATATATATATTATTGTAACCACGAACGAGTGGTATTGATCAATAACAACTCTGCGCTAGCCAAGGACTCGTGTGGAGAAATTTTCTCCAGGAAGGTGGGGGGTATCAGCTCCTTCAGCCCTTTTAGCCCTGAGGGACGACCCTCTCAGAAAGGGCAGATGTCAGCTAGCTTCTTGATCAACATTTAATTGGAAGTAGATGACCAGCGTGTGTCATAGTCACGCCACCACCTCCTTGCAAGTGACCTGTGTTGCATCTAGGGTCGGTTAATGAGAGAAAATTTATCTCTTACAAGTAGCAGGAAAAGTAAGGAAACTCCTGCACCAACTGTTTGCAGTTTGAGGCTACCATGAACTATCTTCTATGCCCAGACAACAATAATCAAGCATATTGTATTGCTTTCTGTTGTAGTTTGGCAAGGAATGGAAAGCTGCTGGAATCAGCAGATCTTTTGTATTGAAGGTCAAGGGAAGGCAGCGAGAGGCGCCGCAGGGCAGATTGCATGAAGAAACGGTGCGAGGAGCGTGTTACCCGTGCATTGACCTTAACAAAGAAACTATAACAGTGCGTCTTCAAACCTATGGACAATCTCACCAATCACAGTAGAAAGATTACAGAGAAGTGTGCTCAGCTTCTTGTAAGGACATTACTGTGAACAATAGACTAATATTGAACAGTGTGGTGTGCAGTGTTGCAAACATTCGTCAAATAAACAGTGCACCGTAGAACTCAGATTTTTCAATCAAGACAATGGATAATGGGTTGCATCCCTGCTACAAGCCACGGAACTCACGGGTCTGCTACAATACCCGGGTAAGTCCAGTAAGTGATGTCACTAGTTTCAGTCAGCTGTGCAGCGGATAACTAGATCATTACTTATTGGTCTTTACCATATTAACCCGTAATGGGTGGGCCATGGTGCCCAAAAAAGTGAGTATATAAGGCCCTGTTCAATATTCAGTTACTGAATGTATATAGCCATTCGCTCCTCAGGGGCAATTATTCTCACACTTACCTTTCCCTCAACAGTTCCAGGGTTGTTGAACAACTGTTTCACGTCAGAGGTGTCTACTGGCTGCAGCTGTGGATAGTCAGAAACAGCGACAAAGCTAAGCTTGTTTCCAGTTCAGATA
This sequence comes from Cherax destructor, assembly GCA_009830355.1. Classification (NCBI taxonomy): domain Eukaryota; kingdom Metazoa; phylum Arthropoda; class Malacostraca; order Decapoda; family Parastacidae; genus Cherax; species Cherax destructor. Next base: position 97,244 of record WNWK01004156.1, read on the forward strand.
CATAGCTTATGTTTTTGTTCTACATGCAAATTACCCACAACTCGAACCCATGTTGTACTGGCCCGCCTCATGGTGAGCAAGAGCCACATGACGCTTTAACTGACAGGACCACCAAATCCTACAAGAATGACGCAGCCAGCAGGGATAGCTGTTTTACAGTCATCCGAGGGCATTGGTGGTGTGGGAGCTTCTAAGCTAATTTCATTCTCCTCCCCGTTTGGTGTACTAGCCTCATGAGCTGCATATATATATTATTGTAACCACGAACGAGTGGTATTGATCAATAACAACACTTCGCTAGCCAAGGAGTCGAACCCATGTTGTACTGGCCCACCTCATGGTGAGCGAGACCCAGGACTAGTTGTTTTACCATCATTTGAGGACATACGGTAAGGCTAGTACACCAAACGGGAAGGAGAATGAAATTAACTTAGAAGCTCCCACACCACTGTATATCCTCGGATGACAGTAAAAAGCTAGCCCTGCTGGCTGCATCATTCTTGTAGGATTTGGTGGTCCTGTGGGTTAAAGCATCATGTGGTTCTTGCTCACCATGAGGCGGGCCAGTATAACATGGGTTTGAGTCCTCGGCTAGCGCAGTGTTGTTATTGATATATATATATATATATATATATATATATATATATATATATATATATATATATATATATATATATATATATATATATATATATTTATATGTATGTGTGTGTGTGTGTGTGTATACATCTAAAATGTCATATCTGTGTGCCTCTGCAAAGACAGTGAGTATGTGTGAATGATGGTGAAAGTGTCTCTTTTTCGGGTCGCCCTGCCTCGCTGGGAGAGGGCCGACGTGTTGAAAGAAACAATATATATATATATACTCTATGAAAAAAATAGCAAAATTTCAAACGCTTTCGTGATTTCTCACATTGTCAAAGACCTGTAAAAATAACAAAACAGCAGAAGGCTACGTAAGGCCGAGACATCACCTCACGGTCACGTGACATTACACCCGTCTCATTATGATGCAGGTGGGTTGGTCAAGGAGTTGTCAAGCATAGCTTAAATTCTTCCAAATTTTTATTAATTATAAATGAATCAAATTTGTATAATCCTAACCCAATATTCATAATAAAATCAAAACTATTTTTCAAAAAGCTTGACTTAATTATAGTTCTCTCAGTCATACACGTGCTTGATACAACTTTATCGACCTTTTGAAAATAAATTGGACGGCTAAAATCTCTCAAATGAATAAACAGAGCATTAGACCATTGTCTATTTCTAATGCTAAATTTATGTTGTTGTAATCTTAGTTCAAGGCTTTTCCCAGTTTGACCATAATAAACTTTATCACATTTTTTACAGGGAATCTAATAGAAACAGCATTTTGCATTTCTGGGAGAATTTATAATTGGAAGATTTTTTTTACTGTATCAAGATTTTTAAACACATCTTTGATATTAAAATTCTTAAGTAGAGAATGTATATCAAGAAGGTTTCCATGGTAAGGGAGAACCAACATATTCTTGGTTGATTATGATTGTTTGTTCTTCTTTCAACTTTAAAATGTATTTCTAGCAATTTTAAAGGATTTATCAATTAAGTATTTTGGGTATTGTAAATCATCAGCTGTTTCATAAATCATAAAGATTTATATGAACTCTGGGCCTAGAAAGTTGCATCAGGCAGCTCTATGGCTGAAAGAAATATAATTGAGTAAAGTTTTATTTTTTTTTTTTTAATTTTGATATATATATATATATATATATATATATATATATATAAAATGTAAAGGTAAGTATGAACTACTTTATATCATGTGTGAAGTGTCATCCTGCTTCGTGTGTACTGTATCATTTGCAAAATTTATTAAAAAAAGCGTGTGAATTATGCGGACAACATTCAATTTAGGTGAGTGTTAATAACATGGAGCATCATACACCTGGGCAGGCCAGCACGGCGCTCAGTACACCAAAATGCCTCTACAACATCATAAAAATTATCAAACACGAAAAAGGTGCAAATATATATACATATAACTATACACAGTTTTATTTAAAAAATACAAATGGAATACGGTGAGTGTAGAATTTTGAACTCATCACTTGCATGACTACACACTTGTGATACTAACAATATTTTTATTATATTTTTATATATAAGAGTCGTTTCCGATTTCGCTATTTTTTCTAGTTTTTTCTTTTGCTGCGTTCACGCTACTCTTGGTGGTGATAGTAGTGGTGATGGTGGTAGTGGTAGTGGTGAGGTGGTGTGTAGTGGTGGGTGATAGTGGTGTGTGGATGTAGGTGTGGTGGTGGTGGTAGTGGTAGTGGTGGTGGTGGTAGTGGTGGTGAAGACTGTGGTGCTGGTAGTGGTGGTGGTAGTTGTGATGGTGGTGGTGGTGATGATGGTTTTCGTAGTGGTGGTGTTGATGGTGGTTATCAGGTTGGTGGCGTTGGTGGTGGTGATGGTTATGATGGTTGTGATAGTGGTAATGGTGGTGGTAGTGGTGTTGGTGGTGGTAGTGGTAGTGGTGGTGGTAGTTGTTGTGGTGGTAGTGGTGTTGGTGGTGGTAGTGGTAGTGGTGGTGGTAGTTGTTGGGGTGGTAGTGGTGTTGGGGTGGTTGTGGTGGTGGTTGTGGTAGTGGTGGTAATGTAGTGGTGGTGGTGGGGATGGTGGTGGTAGTTTTAATGGTGGATGTGGTATTAGGGTGGTGGTGGTGAAGATGGTGGTGGTGGGGGGAGTGAAGGTGGTGGTGAGGGGTGAAGGTGGTGGTGGTGAAGATGATGGTGGTATTGGTGAAGATGATTGTAGACAGCCTCTGCTGTCTGCATAGACAGCCTCTGCTGTCTGCATAGACAGCCTCTGCTATCTGCCAGCTGAGTTCATGTTTCGCTCCATGCTTCTGCTGCCACCTATAGGCCTATACAAACTTCAGTGTGAAGTTATCATGACTCCTTTTTTGCTCTAATCAGCCTTCTTAAGCATAGATAGATTTTAAACTTCTCATTATAACTATGTTTTTCACGGTTCTGGTAGTTACTGGACTTTTTTCAAGCTTATCCACATTTTTTAGGTCTGGTCAATATAGAGCAGGTGTGCAGATTCCAATTATAGCCAAATATGAATTTCATACAACGTTTTTTAGTATTTTTCAATCCACGTATTTGATAGCTATTTCAGAGTTTACCCGTTTAGCATATGACTTTCTCGCAGTTTCGTTAAATACATACAATATACCGTCATAAACTATATCCTTCCTAAAGTATGATATCGCTTTTCTTCCGTTTCCATAACATGGCATTATCTACATTAAACTCCATCATCCATCTTTCACTTATTTACTAACTTTATCCAAGTTGTATTTTATAAATTTACAGTGATTTTTATTGCCTGTTTTTAATATTATTTGTACATCATTAGTAAACATTATTTATGTTACTATGCCCACCGTCTCCCACCTAGATAGGGGACCCAAACTTGGAAACAGTCATTGATTCAGTAGTTATTTTGTCCGACAATTCCAAAGGCGCCGAACTATTGCATCCTTGCCTCTCCTTCAGAATACAGTCACTGAGTCACTGTTGCATCCTTGCCTCTCCTTCAGAATACAGTCACTGAGTCACTGTTGCATCCTTGCCTCTCCTTCAGAATACAGTCACTGAGTCACTGTTGCATCCTTGCTCTCCTTCAGAATACAGTCACTGAGTCACTGTTGCATCCTTGCCTCTCCTTCAGAATACAGTCACTGAGTCACTGTTGCATCCTTGCCTCTCCTTCAGAATACAGTCACTGAGTCACTGTTGCATCCTTGCCTCTCCTTCAGAATACAGTCACTGAGTCACTGTTGCATCCTTGCCTCTCCTTCAGAATACAGTCACTGAGTCACTGTTGCATCCTTGCCTCTCCTTCAGAATACAGTCACTGAGTCACTGTTGCATCCTTGCCTCTCCTTCAGAATACAGTCAATGAGTCACTGTTGCATCCTTGCCTCTCCTTCAGAATACAGTCACTGAGTCATGTTGCATCCTGAGGCATCCTGGTAATATCTGCTGTTTTCAACCCTTGTACTGCAGCTTGATTGTTTCCCTCGCACACCCATACCTCTATAATCTATCAGTTTAAAGTTCTAGACAATCAGCAATGGCCCCTTCAATCGAGTTGGCTAATGCAACCACTCCGGCCCCTGAGAGATGTACCTCATCCCTTGCATACATATCATGTTTGCCATAAAATCTGTCCCAGTTATCAATGAATGGGATTGCAAATTCCTTGCAATACCTGTCTAGCCAGCAATTTACATCAATTGCCTTAGACATCCATTCTTTGCCTACTCCCCTTCTAAGCAAGATGCTACATATGATTGGGACCCCTCTCTTAGACCTAATTACATCTATGGCTGACTTGTACTTATCCAGCAGCTCTTGTGTCCTGCCCTTCCCGATATCATTTCCACCAGCACTAAGACAGATGATGGGCTTGTTCCCATTACCTGACATAATATTATCCTACCTGTTGGCTATGTCATCAACACTAGCTCTTGGGAAACACACTCTCTGTCTAATGTTTCTATCTCTGTTACAGAAAGCACGGTCCATATATCTTACCTGTGAGTCACCCACAACCAGAATATTCTTACCTTGATTAACAGGGAAGTTAGTGGTACCTTTAACCTCGCTAACCACTGAAGTACACTCATCCTGGAGAACAGAGAATCGATTTCCTACCTTATTTTGATACTTCTACCTTTAGTAGAGACCATATACCACTTTAAGCAGTTGTCACTCTTCAACTCACTGCTGGTAACCTTTTCCTCCACACCGACTCCAACCTTCTCACACTCACTCCCAAATCCATATAGGCGAATTTTCAGCCTCCTGTTTTCCTCTTGGAGAAGTAAAACATCCTCCTTCAACATTTTAACCTGAGATTCCAAAACACTGCAACAAGCCATGGTGCTCTATAACGCTCCACACTAATCCTCCAGACAGCTAAGACAGGATGACCTTTCGTGACCAAAGACCTCAAATTTCTTTGTCTGTAAACTGTAGGCTGGAAATTAACAGAGCTCTCAAAAACATGGATGAGAATACAAAAAAGTTTAACTCTGTCTTAATGGGAAGATAAATAGTGCGCATAAGAGCAGTTAACTGTGGGTTTTCTATATATTTTGAATTCAAATTCATGGTTACCCTTAATAATTAAGACATCTGAAAAAGGCAATTAGTTATTTTGTTCAAACTTAATAGTAAAACTCATCAAAAGATCTAGACTATTTAATTCAACAAGGAAATGGTTTATATTTATATTTTTAGGCATTAGAGACAAACACCATGAACATATCTGTACCACTTAGCTCTACTGAGAAGGATTTTGTTAAGTAATCTTGTTTCAAATTATTCCATGTACAAATTAATAAGGACAGGTGAGAGAAGATTTTATATTGCCATACCAAACTTCTGATTGTAAAATTTGTCATTAAATAAAAATTTTGCATCAACAATACAAAGTTTAATAAGCTCAATGATTGTAGATATTGGCAATGGTAAATCGTAATTACCGAGGTCTTCAGATGGGAAACTTAATAAATCATCAACTAGAACATTTGTAAACAAAGAAATGACATCAAAACTAACCATACTGCAATTATTTAAATCAGTCAAAGTGTTTAATTTATCAACTAAATCAATATTTACTTAACATTAAAAAGGCAACAACATATTATATCTAATATACATTTGGATAATTTATAAGAAACTGAACCTATAGAGGTAATTAAGGGTCTGGCTGGATTACCTGGTATATATGTTTTGATTAAGCCATACCATAGCATTATGTAAAGATCCTGCAAGAGTAGTCACAACCACTCCAGAGACGGAAGTATTTTAGTGGCATGAAGGAAAAAAAGCTGGCGAGAAATGACAAATCGTACACCAACTCAAATCCCATCTGAAATGGAGGCACAGCCAGTGGCCTCCACTCCAAAACAACATATATTAGTGCCAGCAAACAACCCCTTCCCCCCCCACACATAACATCACTATGACGACATTTATCTTTGCAAATATACAGGGTCTAAAGCCAGCAACGAACAACAAAATACTTTTCATCAGTGGACTGCTTACAGGGTCAAACGCAATGTTTGCGTCTTTCACAGAGACCCACATAAAGGATCACTTTGACAGCGAAATATGGATCCCAGGTTATAACCTATACAGATGCAACAGAGTGAACAGGCAAAAAGGGGAGGATTGGCTTGTATTTCGCTGAGTCGCTCATATGCTCGGAACTACTAAACACCTCAAATGATGTAGTTGAAGTTTTGGCAGTAAAGAACGAGAACCAAAACCGTGTCATTGTGGTTGTATACAAGCCTCCGGATGCACCTTCCCAACAATTCCAGGAATAGCTTTTGAAAACTGACCACTGTCTGGAAAATCTGCCAGTTCCTGCCTCAAACATCTTGCTGCTCGGGGATTTCAACTGAAGACGCCTAAAATGGAGGAATGTAACAAATAATATTTTAGCAGAGATAACCACAAGAGGGAGTTCAGTTGAAAATTCACACTTACATGAGCTCTTAAATATCTGCACCAAATTCACCTTAAAAACATAGTGGATCAAGTCAACCATATAGTAAATGAAACAAGCTGGGAAGATATCCTAAACAACATGGATCTAGCAAGAATTAACTCTGTGGCACTTGAGGTATGCTCAAGGCATATTCCTTTAAGAAAAAAGAAGAGGTGAAAACTGGAAAGAGAGAGACGCTCCCTATACAGGCGAAGGCGAAGAATCACAGAGCTGCTGAAAGGGGCCAGTGTATCTGAAACACGAAGGGAGGCACTGGTCAGAGAAATAACAAATATCAAATTTAGCCTTAAGGAATCATACGGGAGTCAAGAAACTCAGGAAGAACTAAAAGCCATAAATGAAACTGAAAGAAACTCAAAATATTTCTTTTCTTATGCCAAATCTAAAGCGAAAATAACATCCAGTATTGGACCACTGCTTAGAAGCGATGGAATTTACACAGATGACAGCAAGGAAATGAGTGAGTTACTAAAGTCCCAGTATGACTCAGTGTTTAGCGAGCCGCTAACCAGACTAAGAGTCGACGACCTAAACGATTTTTTTATGACCAAAACTCAAAATTTGGTTAAGTCAAATATCTTTGATATTATCTTAACAAAACATGACTTCAAAAAGGCATTAAATTACATGCCCATGCACTCTGCCCCAGGCCCAGACTCGTGGAACTCCGTGTTCATAAAGAACTGCAAGAAGCCCCTGTCACGCGTCTTTAGCATTCTAGGAAGAGAGAGCATGGACACACAGGTCATCCCACACTCACTAAAAATAACAGACGTAACCCCATTCCACAAAAGGGCAATAAAACAATAGCAAAGAATTACAGACCGAAAGCTCTAATGTCCCATATGATAAAAATCTTTGAAAGGGTTTTAAGAAGCAAGATTGCCACCTATCTAGATACCCATTAGTTACAAAACCCAGGGCAACATGGGTTTAGAGCAGGCCGCTCCTGCCTGTCCCAACTACTGGACCACAATGACAAGGTCCTGGATGCTCTAGAGGACAAACCAAATACAGATGTAGTATACACAGACTTTGCGAAAGCCTTCGACAAGTGCGACCATGGTGTAATAGCACATAAAATGCGTGATAAAGGAATAACAGGAAAAGTTGGTAGATGGATCTGTAACTTCCTAACAAATAGAACACAAAGAGTAATAGTAAACAGAGTAAAGTCTGAGGCGGCAACAGTGAAAAGCTCTGTTCCACAAGGCACAGTACTCGCCCCCATCCTGTTCCTCATCCTCATATCTGACATAGACAGAGATGTAAACCACAGCACCGTGTCTTCCTTTGCGAATGACACCCGAATTTGCATGACTGTGTCCTCCATCTAGAAAAATGATTGAATGGATAATGAGAACCTCCAGAAGTAGAAATGTCAAGACCATGATGATTCTCTTCACTTCGCTTGTTCTCTCTAGGTTGGAATATTGCTGTGCACTAACAGCGCCTTTTAGGGCAGGTGAAATTACTGACCTGGAGAATGTACAGAGAACCTTCACGGCACACATAAGTACGATAAAACACCTAAATTACTAGGAACAGTTGAAGTTCCTTGACTTGTATTCCCTGGAGCGCAGGTGAGAAAGATACATGATAATATACTCCTGGAAAATCCTAAAGGGATAAGTACTAAATTTGCTCAACAAAATCACTCCCTACGAAAGCAAAAGACTGGGCAGGCAGTGCAACATCCCCCCAATGAAAAGCAGGGGCGCCACGAGTAGGCTAAGAGACAACACAATAAGTGTCAGGGGCCTAAGACTGTTCAACTGCCTCCCAGCATGTATTAATATAACTCACCATATCTAAAAAACTTTTTTTCAACGAATATCGCCCTCAGAAGAAGATTATATCGCCCTCTATATTAATAATGATTCCCATTATATCAGTAATGATCCCCATTAAGTGCCACATCGGGGGTGTCACAACCTATGACTCTCTGTATACAGTATACAAGATGAAATAATTCAGAATACATAATGTGCGGACCTAGCAGTCATGAAACCATCACCGATGACTCAGTGATGATAGGAGACCCGTATTCCAGACGTGAAAATGAACGATCTCCAATAACATCAAGAGAAATTAAATAAGGTAATTGTAATTACTGAGAAAGCTTGCTCTTCAAGTACGATACATCTCCAATTAAAATGTTTTGGCGGCTCCATTATACGTTCAATTACCTGATTCATTCAGCGAACGTAACACTTTTCAGTAGATTTCAGTTTTCGTTATGCAAACCAATATTATAAGGATCCCCAACCACAAAGCAGCTAACATCGAAACTTATTCATCGATACATTCGTAAAGTTAAGTAGAATACAAATATATAAAAAAAATAGCTGATAAAATAGAACTCTCGGCATATGTGTTCAGGTTTATAAGTGTTCAGAAGCTCCTGAAATAGTGGCACGCAGGATACATACACTGAGAAGTGTATTTCTCTAAGCTTATATATACTGAGCTTACTTGAATTCCTTTTATAGGGATTAAAATATTCTCTACTGGTGGTGGAAAGCTTAGGTGATGCCATCATGATCCTAGTGTAGTTGATACGCTTTAAAAACCCAAACCCACCATTAACCAATTAATTGACGCTGTACCTGGACACGTGGAAAATTAACTCTAATGTAGTGAAATGTGAAGAAATGCACTTTACAACAGTCTAACAGACAAACAATGTTGATAACCAACTCTAAGAATAAAAAAAAGAGAAGTCCTAGTAGTTATGGTAAAAATGAGCTCCAATAGACACAGGAATGGCTAGCAGCGAGCAGCAGGACCTACAGCTGTCAGAGCGCTTGGTAAACAGCACCTTGAATATGTTGCAGTCAATGTTATGGGATTTGTTTACCACCCCCGTATAAGGAAGTTCTCTGTCTCTCTCCCTTTCTCTATCGAATGTAGCTTTTGTTTCTAGTGTAAGGGGAGACTACTCATTGTAAAATGTAGGATTTGTTTTAGCTATTGGGAAAGGACGGAGGGTTGGGGATTGATAGTGGTGGTGGTGGTGATGACAATGGTCGTGATGGAGGATTGTTGGTGATGTTGTTGATGGTGGTGGTGGGATGTGTAAATACAGTGATACGAAGAGAGGGAGTAGTGATAATGGTGGGTAAAGTGGTATACATAGCTTATCCTCTTAGCCACAAACAGTTACACACTGTTGTATAAACAGTTAAATGGTTGACTGTTAACGAAGCCTTGAACAGTAGAAATATGACTTGTTTCACATGAGCCACGCGCAGTGGCTAAGCGTGGCTAACCTAACCTATCCTAACATAACTCAGCCTAACCTTAGGTAATCTAACCTAATGTAACCCAACCTAACCTATCCTATCCCAACCTAATAAAACCTGGTTTTGGGTGGATGATGACATTCCTGTGACTGGTTTCGAGAGACCTACCCTTGCAGTCCGGCTTGGGGCCAGGTTACCATGTGGAATGCATAGTAAACCAAGCTATTATTGTTAGCGGACTGCTGGCTACATAGCCATCACAACCTAGCTGATCTGACACCTCATGGAGGTAGCAGCCACGTTACCGCTCGAAAACCTTTGTTCCAGCAATATCTATCTGCTGACTCTCTTATTTAGCAGATAGTGTATATATTGCCTGTTTTTTACTGATTTGTTTTCTTCTCTTTCTCCCGTATATCTTATTTCAGTTAGTTGTTATGGTAATGTAATGAAGCACTACGACCCTTCCAAACCTGTTGCCTTTAATCTGCATACAGTAGAGAGGCAGCCCATCACCGAAAGGAATATAGATTTGAGAGTAGAGAGAATATTTGGATTCACTAAGCAGCAGCAGCAGGCTGATGGGAAGGGCAGTCTTGCGAGCTGCAGCTGGTAGCACGCTCTGGCACCTACCCGGCTGGGCATGGTGTCTCGCCCAGACATAGACATTGTCTGGTTTTTCTGAAGTAGTTACTTATATTTAATAGAATATCCTTTTCTTTTAAGTGTATGTTAATTTAGCAAGATTAAAATAATTATGTGCAAGTGTTTACAGGAATTTTTTACAGTGATATAGGATATTTGAATAATGTTAATGATATACTAATTTAACTGTCTAATGAATGGTTAGAACAACTTCAATGACTAGTATTAAATTGATATGGAAAAATAGCAGCGGCGGCAGCAGCAGCAGCAGCAGCAGCGGCAGCAGCAGCAGCAGCAGCAGTCCATTGGTTGATTTAGCTTAGCGCTGAATATTAGTAACTAAATATAGAACATGATTTCATGTTATTATAAATTCCAGTGGCACCAGGATCTGAGTTACAGAACAGAGAAAGTCCAACATGTAGTTAAGTACATAAATCAAAACAATAATCATACATATTACATACATCGGGAGACTAATAATTGTTAAAAAAATTATTATTGTAATAATAATAACAACAAAGATTTATAGTATTTTTGGCTCTAGGATGTACGCAACTAAATATAGTAATTGAACATATATTATCAGAGTGAAACGTGACTTAATTACTATGAACTGAAATAGAATTATTATTAAATAGCATGTACACAGCTGTAGATGACTCTTCGAATCCTTCTATTTAGATCCACACAAGAAGATATAGAATAGTTAATATGTTTGTGAATATTTACGTATATAAGGGTGACTCCCCTTCCCCTACACCAACAACCACTCTAGGCAACAGGAGACACTACCTCTCGTAACCTACGGAAGACGAAATGAAGGTTTACCAGTAAACTATTATGTAAATGCACCATCTTAAATGGTGTAGACTCAACACACACACACACACACACACACACACACACACCTACTAGGAGAGGTTAAGGGAAATCGACCTGACAACACTGGAGGATAGGGGGATTAGGGAGGCATGATAACGACATGTAAAATACTGAGAGGAAATTACAAAGTGGATAGGGAACAGGATGTTTCAGGGATAGGACACAGTAACAAGGGGTCACAATTTGGAAATTGAATACTCAGATGAGTCACAGGGATGTTAGGAAGTATTTCTTCAGTCATAGATTTGTCAGGAAGTGGAATAGTCTGGATGGCGATGTAGTGGACGCAGGCACCATACATAGCAAAGAGTGGACCTATAGTAGCGACCAGTGAAGAGGCGAGACCAGGAGCTATGAATCGACCCCTCCAACCACAATTAGATGAGAACACACACACACAAGGTTTCACGATTTTACTAAAGGAAGGTAAATTAAGAAACACCGAATATGGCACTTATCGTGCCTACATTTAAAAAAAAAAAGTGACAAGAAACACAATTTAAACTATAGGCCATTTTCATTGCCAAGTGTTGTTTTAAAATTATTAGAAAATTATTAAAATAAAGTGGACTTAACACTCATAGATTAATGGCATACTAACTGGTAAACAATTAGTTCTTTTGGTCTGCACATTCATGTGTATATCAAATTGGTTAAGATATTATGAAAGAGTTATGGAAATCGTTCAAGAAAGAAATAGATAGAAAGAACTACAAGAAAACTTTTGATTACAGTTCTACATGAAAGATTTACTTGGAAACTGCAAATTGTAGGAAGAATTAAAGGTAAATTATTCCAATGGATAAGAGACTCTGGGAGGAAAAAACGAAGAATTTTAAGAGAAAACAATGTATATAGGGACGTCACATGTGGGGTTCCACTAGGTCCTGAACTTGCCCCAATAATGTTTACTAAGTTATATAAATGATTTACCAAAAGAAATAAAAAGCAATATTTATAATTATAATTAATAAAATTTGGGAAAAATTTAAGCTATGCTTAACAAGTTCTTGACCATCCGGCCAACATCATAATGGGACTGTTGTAATGTCGCATGTGACCGTGAGGTAATAGCTCAGCCTTATAAGCCTTCTGCTGTTCTATTATTTTTACAATTCCTTGATAATGTGAGAAATCACAAAATTGCTTGAAATTACACCGGAGAGAGAGAGAGAGAGAGAGAGAGAGAGAGAGAAAGATCGCAGTCAGCAAGACTCGATACTGCTACTGAAACGCTCTTATCCACTCAACCACAAATGCCTCAAAAAGCTGGGCAGCCTGGTTCACAAGCCATGTTTCTTTCCCAGCCCTGGCACATCAGTGAGCCTCAAGCATATATTCGAGTTGAGTAAATAAGAGCGCTTCCTGGGATCAGTAGCAGTATGGAGTCCTGGTGACTGCGATCTTTCTCTGTATATACCCGCTTGTTTCAGCATGGCGCATTTGTATAAATACTAGCTGTACACGGCCACGCGTTGCTGTGGCTCACTCTGGTTTGCCGACTCTAGAACACGCAACATATAATTGTCCATGTGACAACCAATCCGTGTCTAGATTTAAACTGCACAATTCTAAAGATTTTATATATATATATATATATATATATATATATATATATATATATAATATATATATATATATATATATATATATATATATATATATATATATATATATATATATATATATATATATATATATATATATATATATATATATATATATATATATTTCGTCTTTTTTTAACACGTCGGCCGTTTCCCACAAAGGCAGGGTGGCCCTAAAGGAAAAACGAAAGTTTCTCCCTTTACATTTAGTAATATATTCAGGAGAAGGGGTTACTAGCCCCTTGTTCCCGGCATTTTAGTCGCCTCTTGCGACACGCATGGCTTACGGAGGAAGAATTCTGTTCCACTTCCCCATGGAGATAAGAGAAAATAAGAACAAGAACAAGTAAGAAAATAGAAAAAACCCAGAGGGGTGTGTAAATATATACTTGTACATGAATGTGTAGTGTGACCTAAGTGTAAGTAGAAGTAGCAAGATGTACCTGAAATCTTGCATGTTTGTGAGACAGAAAAAAGACACCAGCAATCCTACCATTATGTAAAACAATTACAGGCTTTCGTTTTACACTCACTTGGCAGGACGTAGTACCTCCCTGGGTGGTTGCTGTCTACCAACCTACTACCTAGGATATATATATATATATATATATATATATATATATATATATATATATATATATATATATATATATATATATATATATATATATATATATATATATATATATATCTTGGTGACTGCTATCTCATATGTTCTCTCTTAAAATTAGGACAGTAAATATTATAATTATAATAACATTTCCGATCTTGTTAAATACGAAAAAAGGAACAGCAACAGTAATAATAACAGTATCAGAAGCAGCCACCACCACCACCTCAACCACTACAGCAACAACAACCTGCCTGTACAGGTGAAAAAAAAACTACCCTTCTACCCACATCAAGAACCATTTACTAACTCCCCACCTATTCTCCCCCCTCCTCTCTCTTCTCCTGGCAGTCATTGACACAACAAGGGCTGGCGATAACATGTTATCGTCTGTAAAATGTCAATTTTTTTCTTTTTATGCAAATGTGAAGAGCATACCAATTACTGTGTTAGTGGCAGACTCACTCACACAGGAGAGCGTTGCGTCTCTCTCAATCTTTCTCTCCCAATATTTGATTTTTTTTATTATTATTATTATTATTATTATTATTATTATTATTATTAGTAGTAGTAGTAGTAGTAGTAGTAGTAGATGAAAGCATGTTCACAATTACCAGTACACTAATAATTATATATATATATATATATATATATATATATATATATATATATATATATATATATATATATATATATATATATATATATATATATATATATATATATATATATATATATATATATATATATATATATATATATATATATATAAGTCTCAGCCTACAAATTACTTGGGCATTCATTACAATAAAAAATAATGAATGTCGTTAATGCCTGAACATACACAGTATAAATTATAATTACATTAATTAAGAGACATTTGATTAATCAACATATTGCACCAGAAACAACCAGGATGCACAGCTGACTCTGGAAAATATTTTAAAATTATTATTATTATTTTTATTGTTATTATTATTATTATTATTATTATTATTATTATTATTATTATTATTATTATTGTTATTTTTTATCTTGTTATCACGAATGGTGCTTACATACCTTACCAATTAGGGCTATATTTGTATATTAATTCTTATATAAATAAAAATGTATACATATACATATATATATATATATATATATATATATATATATATATATATATATATATATATATATATATATATATATATATATATATATATATATATATATATATTGCTAGTCACGGTATTATGCCTGGTGAGAACCCTGGCATAATGCCGTAACGAAAATCAAAGGCCTACCTTACACAGAGGGTCTTTTTGCTTCAGTGGATTGTGCCGGGTATGAGCCGTTAGTATGAAGTCACAGCCTGCCGCCACACTCCACAGTGACTCCTCAGTGCTCACGTAGCTGCCGTGTTGAGAGGAAGTGTTGCACTTTTGTCTCTGTCTCTCATCCACCCCCGTCTTTTGTCCGGTGTTCCCTTTGGTTTTGGGGCTATACATGTTTGATTATAGGTAAAAGGAAGTCTTTAACACCTGAAAATGTAGCTCATATCATAGGGATTTACAAAACTGGGCACCAGACGAAATGAAAAGTGTAGAATGTTGGTGTGTGTGAGCGTTCAGTGAAGAACTGTTACATAGGTTCTTTAATAAGGAAACGTGTTGCATTTTTTTCCCATGATCCCAAGGTCTCTGATCCCACTGGGACAAATTGATACTGTTGTCTTATGTCCCTGTACTTGCCGATCTTGTACTCCTCCCTATGGTCAGCAGCTCCTCCCTGTCGCCCGACACTGTGATGGATGTAGGTGTCAGCCAGTGTCAACACACAGGTATAGTCCCATGCTAAAACCTTGCCATTCTTCCAAGGATAGATGGTGATCTCGTCGGGGCGGTTTGCTGGGTTGTGAGTATTGTTGGCTGCTAGTGATCGAGGCTCTCTCTCGGCTGGGCATCCAGCTGTACCAAGGGTTCTCTTTCTGATGTCGTTTACTTCATTGTGTCTTGCATGCCAGCCCTTGGTTTTGAAACCGTTTAGACCATGTAGACCATATTGGTCGGCTTGTGCATCGCCGCAAATACACGTATATTCCGTGTGAATTGGGGCAGCAAGGCACAGTGCCACTGCAATAGGGTCGAGGCGTGTTCCCATTGCCGAAATGTTAACTGTTTTGAGGAAGTCCCCAGAGTGAAGTGCACTCACAGCTAGGAGACGGGCAGTCTCCCTGTCTGATGTTACAGCCCTAAGCATGTTGGTAAGCATCTTTTCAGTGATGGGGCCATCCCAGCTTGACTGTTTGTAGGCCAGTTCTGCACTAGGTTTTGGTGTTGGGGCAGCTAGAGTCTCTCATTCAGTGATGGCCCTGGTGTAGCTAAGGTCCTGTATTCCTGCGGAATCACTGAGGTTGTCCGGAAGAATTTGTTTTACTACCTCATTTGATGCTATGGAAGAGGATAGGAAAGCTGGTAGGGCAATCTGGGAGGATTTGTGTACTACCAGCCCCCCAAGCCTGACTGGAAGTGAGGCTTGCAACCACTGTCCATCTTCGAGGGAAAGATTCAATACACTTTCTTGCATGGTCTTGAGGGGAGAGTCATATTCCTTGAGTTTCGGACTGCTGAAGGCTGGGGAGCAGCTCAGGAAGTAGGTAAGTTTTCGGATTGACAGGCACCTGGTGAGTAGGTAGAAGGCATCATGTGTGTGTGTGTGTGTGTGTGTGTGTGTGTGTGTGGTGTGTGTATTCAGAAAGTAGGTTATACTAAGTGTTTATGCACCTGGAGAAGAGAGTGTACAGGAGAGAGCGATATAATTTTGGGAGATGTTAATCGAGTGTTTATGAAGTTTTGAACCAAGTGAGAGAGTAGTTGTGGTGGGGGACATGAATGCTAAAGTGGAAGAAACGGTTGTAGAGGGTGTGGTAGGTAAGTTTGGGGTGACAGGTGTAAATGATAATAGGCGGCCTTTGATCGAACTATGTATAGAAAGAGGTTTGCTAATAGAAAATTCATATTGTAAGAAAAAAAGAATAAATAAGTATACAAGATATGACATAGGGTGTAATGACAATAGCTTGTTGAACTATGTACTGGTAGATACAAGACAGAGAGCATGCATAGTTCCTATGTATAAAGGTAAAGGGAACAAAATAGAGTGTAAAAATTATAGGGGAATATGCCTGTCTAGTATACCTGATAAAGTGTATGGTAGAGTTATTATTGAAACAATTAGGAGTAAGACGGAGAGCAGGATAGCAGATGATAGGGTGGAAATTAGCGCAATGCGGCATATGTTGCAAGTGTATGGAATAGATGGTAGGTTACTGAAAACAGTTAAGAGTTTTTACGAGGATAGTGAGGCTTAGGTTAGAGTATGTAGGAAATTGGGAGATTTTTTCCAGGAAAAGTACGCATTACACAAGGCTGTGTGATGTCACCGTGGTTGTTCAATATATTTATAGATGGGGTTGTAAGAGATGTGAATGCTGAGGTGTTAGAAAGAGGTGTGGGATTAAGAGATAAAGAATTTAATACAAAGTGGGAGCTGCCACAGTTGATTTTTGCTGAAGACTTTGTGTTTTTGGGAGATTCTGAAGAGAAGTTACTGAATGTTGGTTGATGAGTTTGGTAGGATATGTAAAAGAAGCAAATTAAAAGTGAACGTAGGAAAGAGCAAGGTGATGAGGATAACAAAAAAAATAGGTAATGAAAGATTGGATATCAGACTGCAGGAAGGTAGTATGGATTAAGTTAATGTAGTCAGAGTGTGAGTGGGAGTGGATGTGTAAGCAGATGGATCCATGAAAGTTGCGCTGAGGAGTTTGTGAAGACAAAGAACGTTATCCATTGAAGCAGAGAGAGGAAAAGTATGAGAGTATAGTGATACAACGCTCTTATACGGGTGTGAAGCATGGTTGGTAAATGTTGCAACAAGGAGAAGGCTGGAGAAAGCGGAGATGTCATGTCTGAGGGCAGAGTCAATATAATGCAGAAGGAGGTGCGGGGTTTCTAAAAGTATTATCCAGAGGACAGAGGAGGGGTTGTTGAGGTGGTTTGGACATTTAAAGGGGATTGAAAATAAGATGACTTAAAGGCCATAAAAATCTCCAGTGGAAGAAAGGCTGGGTAGGGGTCGTCCTAGGAAAGGTTGGAGGGAGGGGGTAAACGAGGTTTTGTGTGCAAGGGACATGGACTTCCAGGAAGCATGCGTGAGGGTGTTAGAAACAAGTGGAGACAAATGGCTTTCATGACTTGACGTGCTGTTGGAGTGTGAGCAAAGTAACATTTATGAAGGGATTCAGGGAAACCGGTTAGCCAGACTTGAGTCCTGGAGGTGAGAGGTACAGTGAATGCACTCTAAAGGAGAGGTGTTAATATGTTGCAGTTTTTTTACTGTAGTGAAGGCGTGTCTCTGGCAAGACAGTAATGGAGAGAATGATAATGAAAGTGTTTCATCGTTTTCGGGTCACCCTGCTTTGGTGGGATTGATCAACAACAGCACTGCGACTGGCCAAGGAGTCGAACCCATGCGGCTTTGGCCCGCCTCATACTGAGCAAAATACACATGACGCTCTAGTCAACGGGACCACACAATTCTCAAGAATGACGCACCCAGCCAAGCTAGGTGTTGTACCCGACATCCGAGAACATACGGTGGTGTGGATGCCTCTGAGCTAATTTCATTCTACTCCCTGTTTGGTGTACTAGCCCAACTAGGTGTATTTTATATTATTGTACCCACGAACGAGTGGTATTGATCAATAACAACACTGCGACTAGCCAAGAGAGGAAGTAGGTGTTGAAAAGTTTACACATCCTTATCACTGTGAGTGATCTGACCTGAGATACTTTTGAGTGGGCCTATCTTGTCCCTAATCTTACTTCTGCATACCTGAAAGAACCCTTTTGGGTTAGTCTTCGAATACCTTGCGACTTTAGCCTCATAATCACTGTTTCCTTTTCTTATTCCTTTTTTTATTTATCTCTTTAACTGAATGTATTGATTTCTTAACTGTTCTTTCCCTCTTTTGATACGCCTGTATGTGCCTCTCTTTTGACCAATGAGATGTTTTAATCTATTGTTTATCCATTTGGGATCATTTTTGTTAGATCTAATTTCCCTACTCTGAATAAAAGTTGTCTGGGCAGCTAGCACTATGCTCTGCAACACGTTATATTGGCAACCAACACTGGATACCTGACCCATAGTCAGGTCATCCTAATTTAACCCACCCAGGTAATTTCTCAGTCCCATGAAGTCAGTCAAGAGGAAATCTGAGACAAAGACTTGATTGCAGTTACCTGGGTAATTCCATGATATATTGAAACTAAGTGATTTGTGATCGTTTTCCCCAAGCTCATCATTAACCTCAAGATTATTAACTAGTAATTCTTTGTTGGCAAGAGCCAAGTCAAGCAAGTTGATTCCTCTAGTTGCTTCTGTCACAAACTGTTTCAAAAAGCAATCCAGAACCGTATCAAGAAAGTCACTAGACTCAGGATTACCTGTCACGTTGTTCCAATCAATTTGTCTAAAGTTAAAATCTCCCATTAACACAACATTTTCATATCTAGACGCCTTATGAATTTCGTCCCATAGCAGCCTTCTGCACTCCCTATCAAGGTTTGCGGGCCTATAAATCACACCCAAAATTAATTTTTCACGATCCTCGAGAAACTGTAACCAAACAGATTCTATGTCCGATGTTTCTAATCTTATATCTTGTCTAACACAACAATTTAAGTTATCACTGACATACATCGCCACTCCACCACCCTTCCTGTTGACCCTATCAGTGTGGAATAGTTTATAACCCTGTATGTTGCATTCAGAAGGCATTTTTCTATCTTTCAAGTTGAACCAGTTCTCCGTTATAGCAATAATATCTATATTACCTGCACTTGCAAGTAATCTTAGCTCATATATTTTATTTCTTAGACTCCTACTAGTATTTGTATAGTAAACCTTAAGAGAGCTAGTTACTCGTTGCCTTCTATCTCTCTTTGATTGTTGAACAATTGCTTTGTCTTTACTAGCAACTCTATTTTGAATATTGTCTTTTAATCATATCCCTGAGGAATCCTGGTAACATTTGCTGTTTTCAACCCTAGTACTGTTTCTCACAAACACCCATACCTCTATAATCTATCAGTTTAAAGTCCTAGACAAGTCATCAATGACCCCCTCAATCGAATTGGCTAATGCCATCACTCCAGTCCCAGAGAGATGAACCCCATCCCTTGCATACATATCACGTTTGCCATAGAATTTGTCCCAGTTATCAATGAATGGGATTGCAAGTTCCTTGCAGTACCTGTCTAGCCAGCAATTTATATCAAATGTCCTAGACATCTATTCATTACCCACTCCCTTTCTTGGCAAGATGCTACATATGATTGGAATCCGTCCCATAGACCTGACCACTTCTATGGCTGACCTGTACTTATCCAGCAGCTCTTGTCTCCTGCCCTTTCCAATGTTATTTTCACCAGCACTAAGACAGATAATGGGCATGTTCCCATTACCTGACATAATATTATCCAACCTACTGACTATGTTACCAACACCAGCTCCTGTTACAAAAAGCATGGTCCATATATCTTACCTGAGAGTCTCCCACAATCAGAATATTCTTACCTTGATTAGCAGGGAAGTCAGTGGTACCTTTAACCTCACTAACCACTGAAGTACACTCGTCCTGGAGAACAGAGAATCGATTTCCTACCTTCACATCTTCTCTGTTAACCTTCCTTATCTTCCTTCTTCCTGAATTGTGAACCACTTGCCACTTAAAGCGGCTGCCACTCTCCAAATCACTGCTGGAGGTGCTGGTGCTGGACTGCACCCCACTGCTGGTAGCCTTTTCGTCCTCCCCACCTTCCCTGTAGTGTGGACGCCGTTGAGCTAATTTAATTCTACTCCATGTTTGGTGTCCTAGCTCAACGAACAGTATTTTATATTACTGTACCCACGAACGAGTGGTATTGATCAATAAAAGCATTGCGACTAGCCAAGGAGTCGAACCCATGCTGCTTTGTCCCGCCTCATGGTGAGCGAAAGATACATGTCTCTCTCTCTCTAGATATATATATATATATGTGTGTACTCACCTAATTGTGGTTGCAGGGGTCGAGACTCAGCTCCTGGCCCCGCCTCTTTGCTGTCCGCTACTGGGTCTCTGCTCTCCCTGCTCCATGAGCTTTATCATACCTTGTCTTAAAACTATGTATGGTTCCTGCCTCCACTATATCTTTCTCTAGACTATTCCACTTCGTGACTACTCTGTGGCTGAAGAAATGCTTCCTAACATCCCTTTGACTCATCTGAGTCTTCAGCTTCCAGTTGTGTCCCCTTGTTTCTGTGTTCCCTCTCTGGAACATCCTGTCACTGTCTACCTTGTCAATTCCCCGCAGTATTTTGTATGTCGTTATCATGTCTCCTCTGACCCTTCTTTCCTCCAGTGTTGTTAGTCCTATTTCCCTCAACCTTTCTTCATAGGACAGACCCCTGAGTTGTGGAACTAACCTTGTCGCAAACCTTTGCACTTTCTCTAGTTTCTTTACGTGCTTGACCAGGTGTGGGTTCCAGACTGGTGCTGCATATTCTAGTATGGGCCTGACGTACACGGTGTACAGTGTCTTGAACGATTCCTTGTTTAGGTAACGGAACGCTAATCTTAGGTTTGCCAGTCGCCCATATGCTGCCGCAGTTATCTGGTTGATGTGTGCCTCCGGAGACGTACTTGGCGTTATACTCACCCCAAGGTCTTTCTCCTTTGCCGAGGTTTGTAGCCCTTGTCCACCTAGCCTGTACTCTGTCAGCGGTCTTCTTTGTCCTTCTCCGATCTTCATGACTTTGCATTTGGTGGGATTGAATTCAAGAAGCCAGTTGCTAGACCAGATGTCAAGCTTGTCCAGGTCTGTTTGAAGTCCTGCTTGGTCCTCTTCCGATGTGATTCTCCTCATTAATTTCACATCATCTGCGAACAGAGACACTTCTGAGTCTATCCCATCCGTCATGTCATTTACATATACCAAGAATAACACTGGTCCTAGGACTGACCCCTGCGGTACGCCGCTCGTCACAGGCGCCCACTGTGATACCTCATCACGCACCATGACCCGTTGCTGCCTCCCTGTGAGGTATTCCCTGATCCATTCCAGTGCCCTTCCTGTTATACATGCTTGTTCTTCCAACTTCTTTACTAATCTCATGTGAGGAACTGTGTCGAAGGCCTTCCTGCAGTCCAGGGAAATGCAATCAACCCACCCTTCTCTCTCTTGCCTTACCTCTGTTACTTTATCATAGAACTCTAGGAGATTTGTTACACAGGATTTGCCTTCCCGGAATCCGTGCTGTCTGGTGTTTATTATCCTGTTCAGCTCGAGGTGCTCCACCATTCTTTTCCTGATGATTTTCTCCAGGACTTTGCACACTATACATGTAAGTGACACCGGTCTATAGTTTAGTGCCTTTTTTCTGTCTCCTTTTTTTAAAGATGGGGACTACATTGGCCTTCTTCCATACCTCAGGTATCTGCCCATTTTCAAGGGATGTGTTGAATATTATGGTAAGTGGCACACTCAGTACCTCAGCTCCTTCCCGAAGAATCCACGGGGAGATATTGTCCGGACCCATCGCCTTTGAGGTATCAAGGTCACTGAGTAACTGCTTCACCTCCTCCTCAGTTGTGTGTATGCCCTCTAGCACTTGATACATCCCTTGTTGGTGACGCACCCCATCCTGTCTACCCAGCTGCCTTCCTTCCTCCACTGTGAATACTTCCTTAAACCTCAAGTTGAGCTCCTCACATACCTCTTGATCATTGCTTGTGAGTTCCCCATCTTCTCTCCTCAGCCTTATCACCTGGTCTTTAACTGTTGTCTTCCTTCTGATGTGACTGTACATGAGCTTCGGGTCGGACTTAACTTTCGATGCTATGTCGTTTTCGTACTGTTTCTGGGCCTCCCTCCGTACCTGTGCATACTCGTTTCTAGCTCTTCTACTACTCTCTTTGTTTACTTGGGTTCTTTGCCTTCTGTACCTTTTCCATTCTCTGACACTCTGAGTCTTTGCCTCCCTGCACCTTTGGGTAAACCAGGGGCTCTTTCTGGCCTTCCCGTTTAATCTTTTTCCTCTGGGTATAAACCGTTCCTCTGCCTCCTTGCACTTTGACCCTACGTATTCCATCATTTAATTTATTGTCTGTCCATCCATTTCCCTTTCCCACTGAACCTCCTGCAGGAAATTCCTCATGCCTGTGTAGTTTCCTCTTTTAAAATCTGGTTTGTCTCTTTCGGTACCGTTTTCCCTCTCCACCTGTAGCTCTACAATGTACTCAAAGCTCAGCACCATATGGTCACTGGCTCCCAGGGGGCTCTCGTGTGTTATGTCTTCAATATCTGAGCTGTTCAGGGTGAATACAAGGTCCAGTCTTGCTGGTTCATCTTCTCCTCTCACTCTGGTCGTGTCCCTGACATGTTGGTGCATCAGGTTTTCCAGTGTGTGTGTGTGTGTGTGTGTGTGTGTGTGTGTGTGTGTGTGTGTGTGTATGTGTGTGTGTGTGTGTGTGTGTGTGTAAAGAAAGGAAACTAAAAACTGCTTTACCTTATGTCGCACAAAAGTCTGTTTTATGACCATTTCTATCCTGCCATAACTCTCTATTAAAAGCGCTGTAAAAAAAATTATGTTTGAAAAATTTCCTACAAGTGTTATTTGCAAACAATAATTCTCTGGCTTTTCTCAAATTTGTTTCTTTTTTTTTTTTTGGTCACAAGGGCTCTGTTATCATATATAAAATTTGCATAATCCACGTTTTTGGCCCAACAACCTCCACTAAGTGTTTTCTTATCTTGGCTGTATTTACCTTTCATTACTTATTTTTAACTTTCCTGGGATGTAATCTTTCTCCCGAGAAAGAGAGTAATTTATTCTTGGCCCAACACGACATTACTTTAATGGTGTTTAAGGGTAAATTGCACCCAGACAAAGAGTGTGGCCCACGACAAATTGCAGCCCACAGCAGAGTGAGGCCCACAGCAGAGTGTGACCCATCGGAGAGTGTGGCTCACAGCATTGTGTGACCCATAGGAAAATGTGGCACAGAGAAGAGAGCGGTCCATTGGACCAGGAAAGAGTACGGCTCACACCTAATATAAACTCAACTAACTTAACCTAATATAACCTATCGTATACAAACGTAATGTTGGATGGCTGGTAATGCGATTAAGTATAATATTATCCAATCTAACCTAATCTACAACGATAATAAAGAACGTTCAGAAATAGATGCAGTGCACTGAATAAGAAAACCAATGTGATTTTCTCGAGGTTGAACTCTGTTCTAAAACATATCTACAACACACTCCTCACGAGTGAGTTGCCTTGATGCTGGCCAAGAGCTCTTGATCAAATGAATTGGACCTGTCGTCTTCTTTCTTCGAATACATCTGATTACCTCCCCGTCTCCCAGCACTGTGTGACCTCTCAGGCTTCACAGCTTAGCAATAAATAATCGAAAATTGACCACGACACACACCACACACACACACACAGATACACACACACACACTATACACACACCACACACACACCACACACATACACAAACACACACACACACAGACGAGGAGCACACCAGAATCAAACGAGGAGACTGAAGAAAATTAAGGAGCTAAGCTATCTGAGATGGCAAGAAGAGCTCACACGGGTAGAGCAAAGTTACTAGTTATGTGTGATTTCAATCACAAGGAGATTGACTGGGAATACCTGGAGCCACATGGGGGTCCCAAAACATGGAGAGTCAAGATGATGGATGTGGTACTGGAAAACCTCATAAATCAACATGTTAGGAACACTACCAGAGAGAGAGATGAGGCTGAGCCAGCAAGACTGGATATTGTATTCACTCTGAGTAGCTCGGACATCGAGGACATCACGTATGAAAGGCCCCTTCGAGATAGTGATCATGTGGTTCTGAGTTTTGAATACATAGTAGAGTTACAAGTGGAGAGGGTAACAGGAGTAGAATTTGAAAAGACAAACTACAAAAAAAGGGACTACACAGGCATAAGGAACTTCCTGCAGGAGATTCAATGGGAAAGAGAATTGGTAGGAAAATCAGTAAACGAAATGATGGACTATGTGACAACAAAATGCAAGGAGGCAGAGGAAAGGTTTGTAACCCAAGAGCAAAAGAAACAATGGGAAGACCGGACTGAGCCCTTTATTTACTCAATGTTGTAGGGAAGCAAAAACTAAGTGCGGTAGAGAATGGAAAAAGTACAGAAGATAAAGAATCCAGGAAAGTAAAGAGATTAGTCGGAGAGCCAGAAACGAGTATGCACAGGCAAGGAGGGAGGCCCAGCGACATTAGGAAAACGACATAGCCTCGAAAGTCAAGTCTGACCCGAAACTGCTGTATAGCCACATCAGGAGGAAGACAACAGTCAAGGACCAGGTAATCAGGCTGAGGAAAGAAGGTGGGGAGTTCACAAGAAACGACGAAGAAGTATGTAAGGAGCTCAAAATAGGATTTAAGGCAGTATTTACAGTGGACACAGAAAAGACTATGGAAAGTCAGAATTGGGGGGGTACACCAACAAGGGATATACCAACAAGTGCTGGATGAAAAACACACAACCGAGGAAGAGGTGAAGAAGCTACTAAGTGAACTTGATACCTCAAAGGCGGTGGGACTGGACAATATCTCCCCATGTGTCCTCAGAAAATGAGCAGGGACACTGTGTGTGCCACTAACAACAATTTTCAACACATCCATTGAAACTGATCAACTATCTGAGGTATGGAAGACGACAAATGTACTCCCCATTTTTAAGAAAGGAGACAGACACGAGGCACTAAACTACAGACCAGTGTCACTGACGTGTATAGTATGTGAAGTCATGGAGAAGAATTATCAGGAGGAGACTTTTGGAGCACCTAGAATGGAAAAAGCTTATAAACGACAACCAGCGCGGATTCAGGGAAGGAAAATCCTGTATCACAAACCTACTGGAGTTTTATGACAAGGTAACGAAACTAAGACACGAAAGAGAGGGGTGGGAAGATTGCATTTTCTCGGACTGCAAGAAGGCCTTCGACACAGTTACTCACAAGAGATTAATGCAAAAGCTAGAGGATCAGACGCACATAACAGGAAGGGCACTGCAATGGATCAGAGAATACTTGACAGGGAGGCAACAACGAGTCATGGTGATAAATGGTTTTGAAAACCGACGAGTTGAAGATTGAGACACTTATGCAACATATGGGAATCTTTATTAAGGAAACGTTTCGCCACACAGTGGCTTCATCAGTCCAGGCCGAGGGACTGATTACCTCAAACTCCTCCTCTCCTTACACCTTTCTGCTTTGTATTAGACTGATGAAGCCACTGTGTGGCGAAACGTTTCCTTAATAAAGATTCCCATATGTTGCATAAGTGTTTCAATCTTCAACGAGTCATGGTACGTGACAAGGTGTCAGATGAGGCGCCTGTGACGAGCGAGGTTCCACAGGGGTCAGTCCTAGGACCAATGCTATTTTTGGTATATGTGAATGACATAACGGAAGGGATATACTCAGAAGTGTACTGTTTGCAGATGATGTGAAGTTAATGAGGAGAATTAAATCGGATGAGGATCAGGCAGGACTACAAAGAGACTTGGGCAACCTGGAAGACTGGTCCGGCAACTGGCTCCTATAATTTAACCCCTCCAAATGCAAAGTAATGAAGATCGGGGAAGGGCAAAGAAGGCAACAGACAGAGTATAGGCTAGGTGGCCAAAGACTGCAAACCTCACTCAAGAAAAAAGATCTTGGGGTGAGTATAATACCGAGTACATCTTCTGAGGCACACATCAACCAGACAACTGCTGCAGCATATGGGCGCCTAGCAAACCAGAGAATAGCATTCCGATACCTCAGTAAGGAATCGTTGAAGACTCTGTACACCGTGTACGTCAGGCCCATACTGGAGTATGCAGCGCCAATTTGGAACCCACACCTGGTTAAGTACGTCAAGAAATTAGAGAAAATGCAAAGGTTTGCAATAACACTAGTTCCAGAGCTAAGGGGAATATCCTACGAAGAAAGGTTAAGGAAAATCAGCCTAACGACACTGGAGGACAGGAGGGTTAGAGGAGACATGATAACGACATACAAAATATGCGAGGAATTAACAAGTTGGACAGAGACAGGATGTTCCAGAAATGGGACAGAAATAATTGTTCACAATTGGAAGTTGAAGACTCAGGTGAGTCAAAGGGATGTTAGTCTGGCAAGTGACTTAGTGGAGGCAGGAACCATACATAGTTTTACAACGGGGTTTGATAAAGCTCATGGAGCAGGGAGAGAGAGGACCTACGTTCAGTGAAGAGGCGGCGCCAGGAGCTATGAATCGACCCCTGTAACTGTAACAGCAGAGAGGTGGGGCCAGGAGCTGAGACTCGACCCCTGTAACCAAAATTAGATGAATATACACACACAAACACACACACACACACACACATCCTGGCACGATAGCAACAAATGTGATAACCCGGCGTGGGAGGCAGCCGTGTTATCGAATAAAGTGTTCACTCGCCCTCACCAGCAGCTATCTATTACTCCAGCCTCACTAACGACTATCTATTACACTCCCCAAATTGGCTTCCGGAGGGTCGTTGGAGGAGCTGCTGAGACTGTTACCTTCCAGAGCAGCTTGTGGGGAATTTGACCTTCCGGCCAGAGTTCTGAATTGCTTCCCAATTTCAACTCCGTCGAAATAGATAGTGTTGAGAAAGTAGCAATGGATGGTGTTGAGGAAGTAACATTGGATAGTGTTGAGGAAGTAACATTGGCTAGTGTTGAGGAAGTAACATTGGATAGTGTTGAGGAAGTAACATTGGATAGTGCTGAGGAAGTAACATTGGATAGTGCTGAGGAAGTAACATTGGATAGTGATGAGGAAGTAACATTGGACAGTGTTGAGGAAGTAATATCGGGCAGTGTTGAGGAAGTAACATTGGGCAGTGTTAGGGGAAGTAACATTGGGCAGTGTTAGGGGAAGTAACGTTGGGTAGTGTTGGGGAGGTAACATTGGGTAGTGTAGGGGAAAGTAATATTGGGAAGAGCATGGTCTCAATAGCTAGTGCACAGATTAAGTAGTTAATGAGGTGGTAAAGAAGAAGTAGTAATAGTAGTAATAGCAGCAGTAGTAGTAGTAGAAATAGTAGTAGTGGGAGTGGTAGTAGTAGTAGTAGTAATAATAGTAGTAGGAGGAGGAGAAAGAGTATTAGTTGCATTAATACTGATCAGTATTACATATGGTTACTACTACTACTACTATACTACTACTGCTACTACTACTACTACTACTACTACTACTACTGCTTCTACTACTTCTGCAACTAGTACTTCTGCAACTACTACTTCTGCAACTACTACTTCTGAAACTACTACTACTACTATCACTACTGCTATTCAGTTGCTCCCCAGCCTTGGTGGTGCACGGGTGAGCTCTGACGTCCCTCTGGTGGAGGTTTGGTGAAATTTTATTTTCACCACAATGATGGACACTTACCGGCGTCACGTCAACACTGCATGGATTTGATCAAAGGGGCTGTGTATCCTGACAGTGTCGAGGTCCTCTTGCCATTGATTATACATGACATCTACGGAATCCCGAATGAGGCCTTATATGGTATTTCCCTGAATGGGGACGCCAGATTTTTCGTCAAGTTTAACTCCACCAGTGTGTATGAAGCAATGGTGGACAAGTTTCAAGATCAGAATATAGTCATCAATTCGGGATTGGAGGTGTGTATGCATGATGTGTCGGCGCATTACTCTTGGATTCATGTGAAGAACATTCCTTTTGAAGCAGATGAATTAGATGTTCAGCGAGTGTTCGGCCAGTATGAGACAATCCACATAGCCAATGATGGTCGGTGGCAGCAGGGTGTTTATGCTGGGATGCCGGAGGGATCATACTCCCTCAAAATGACTTTGAGGAGCCCTATCCCGTCATATGTCCCGATGAAAGAGTTTCGTACCCAAGTGTATGTCTTATATGCCAGCCAGGTAAGGATGTGCTGGCTCTATGGTGCCTGGGGCATGTGGCAGCTTCGTGTGATTGGCGCAGGGAGAGGCAACCTGGAAGATGAGATGATGGGGTATCTCGTTCCGAGGCGGACCTGAGCGAGAAGTCCAAGACGAGTGTAGTGCCAGATGTAGACACGGTTCTTGATACTGAGGGTGTCCCTTAGAGTTGGAGTGAGGCTGTTGATGCTGCTGAGGAGGCCGTCCTGACTTTAACCCCAGCGCTGCAGGATGGGGCGAAGGATTGTTCTCAGGTTGACATGGTGGGTGACTTGTTGGAGGTGGTCTCTGAGTTGCCGAAGCCCTGTTTCAAGGACATCCAGAGCCTCCTTGAGAGCCCGTCACTGGTGGGTGCTTTGGGTCTGGAAGAGGAATCACCTGGTGGTTCGGCGAGCCCTGAGTGTGAGATTGGTCCGGTGGAGGCTTTTGTTGACTCTATGTCTGAGGTGGTGGCTGAGGTGGAAGTGCATAGGGAGGAAGGTATTGGGGATATGGAATGTGTGGGAGCATCCCGCAAGCAGCCCAGTGGGGCTGCTGAGGATGATGTAATAACCCCGGGCCAAAGATCTTGTAAAATGGCCTGGAAGGATGTAGTTAAGGGAAAGAAGGTTGTGCCCCAAGGGAGGAATGGTGGAGCAGGGGTGAAAGGAGGTCGAGGGAATAATGGGGCCTCTGTGGCAGGTGTGATATGATCTGTGCGCCATAGTGGCAAACCCCCATTGACTTTTTCAGGTGTTTCAACATGAATGTTAATGGCCTCCGGGCGGAAGTTCGGAGGAGATGGGTTGAGGTGAAGCTCAGACAATTGAATGTTGAAGTATGCTTTCTCCAAGAGCATAACTATAGGTGTGGTAGGGATCTGTGTTTGACAGGATTTAAGTGTCATACTGGGAGTTCGAGGAATTTCAAGGGTGGGGTGGTGGTGGGTATTCGTGAGACCAGCCCTTTCAAGTTAAAAGCCTGGGAAGAGGGGGGGTGGTGGTAGAATAGTAAGGGTGGAAGGGGAGTGGGGTGATATACAGGTGTGTTTTATTGGTGTATATATGCCAGCGACATCCAATCACCACACTAAGGATGAGTTTGTTAGTGATGATTTAGTTTACGCGTTGTGGGGTTTACCGATTGTTACGATAATCGCCGGGGATTAGAATTGCATAATTATAGGGAGGGATGTGGAACCTCGAGGGGCGGGTTGTATGTTGCAGAGCTTGAGGGAGGTGATGCGTGCAGTTAGGATGGAGGATGTGGTCAGGGGTGGAGGGTGGCGTGTGGACCACACTTATATTAAAAAGGGTTATGCAGCACGGTTGGACCGGGTATATGTATCAGGGGCGGTTCAGATAGGTGAGGTAACATGTCAGGATTTTGGCTTCTCCGACCATAGGGGTGTGTTGGTGGAGATGGGTTGGGTTGGGGTGGTGAAGATATATACCAGTTATTGGAAATTAAATGTGAGGTTGTTGCAAGGGATGGATCATAGGGAGATTTTTGCGGATTGGTGGGGACATGTATGGAATGAGGGGAAGGGATGGATGGAGGATGTGGTCAGGGGTGGAGGGTGGCGTGTGGACCACACTTATATTAAAAAGGGTTATGCAGCACGGTTGGACCGGGTATATGTATCAGGGGCGGTTCAGATAGGTGAGGTAACATGTCAGGATTTTGGCTTCTCCGACCATAGGGGTGTGTTGGTGGAGATGGGTTGGGTTGGGGTGGTGAAGATATATACCAGTTATTGGAAATTAAATGTGAGGTTGTTGCAAGGGATGGATCATAGGGAGATTTTTGCGGATTGGTGGGGACATGTATGGAATGAGGGGAAGGGGATAAGCGATATTGTGGAATGGTGGACTGTATGTGCTAAAGTGGCAATAAAGGACTTTTATCAGTGACTGGGTGGGGAAGATGCGAGGCAACGTATGGGAATGATGAGGTACCTAGAGGGGCAGTTGAGGAACTGTTATGAGGGTGGGGGAAGGTATCCACTAGCTGAAATTAACCATCTGCAGTCGCAACTGAGGGAGTTGCAGAAAGAAAATTTTCATGCTCTGCGGGTACCTGGGGGATTAGAGGAAGTTTTATAGGGGGACAAACCCTCTGCATTAGTGTTACATACTTTTCAGATCCATAGAAAGGATATGATGGTAATGTCTTTGAGGGTTACTGAGGATTGTCGTGGGTATAGGAAGGGACAGATTCTTCGTACCACGGAATCCATAAGTTGTTATGTGGATGCTTGGTTTGAGTGTAAGATGGGAAAGGGGGTTAGTAAGGGAATATCCCGGGATGTAATTTTTGAGAGTATAGTTGGGAGGATAGGGGCTGGAGATAGGGAGAGTATGGGAGGAAATATAACTGAGGAGGTTTGGCAGGCAGTGAAGAGTCAGGCCCTGGGCAAAGCCCCAGGCCTTGATGGGATTTCTATATAGTTCATTGGGAGGTTCTGCGGACAATGTTAGTTAGGATTTTTAATGCTATGAAATTGAAAGGTAGTCTATGTGGGAGGATTGCAACAGGTAATGTGGTTTTAGTGCCGAAAAATCGTGCTTGTGGGACAATTGAGGATTATAGGCCAATTACGCTTATGTGCGCAGATTATAAGATTTTTGCATGCATTCTAGCTAATCACATGAAAGGAGTTTTGGGGAACTTATTGGAGAAGGGTCAGTACGGGGTTCCAGGGAGAAGTATGAGGGAGGGACATCATAGGATCAAAGGTTTTCTGGAGGGTAGAATGGCTGGGGGTGTATTAGGTTTGGACTGGGAAAAAGCTTATGATAGTGTCATAGGGATATGGTGCAGGCGGTGCTGTTATGGCAGGGATTTGGGCGGAGGTTGGGGGTTGGGTTCGCACATTGTATGTAGATGCGTGTGTGAGGGTGCAGGTGACTGGGAGGGTGGGGTCCAAGGTGAGCTTGGGGGCGGGGCCTGCGGCAGGGGTGCCCCTTGTCACAACTCCTGTTTGCGTGTTTGCAGGACCCCTTTTTTAGGTTGGTGTCGGAAGGGGTGAGGGAAGGGAGTACTCATGGGGTTGCAGATATGGGAATTATCAGATATGTAGATGATACCACTATCTTAGTAGGAACTATGGAGGGTTTTGGTAATGTAAATAGGATATTTGAGGTTTTTGGTTTGGCCACTGGTCTGCGGGCGAATAGAGAGAAATCGAAGTTATTGGAGGTGGGGAAGTGGGTGGGGAGGGGCGTTGGGTCAGGGTTTTGGGTGGCCGACAGTGGATAGGTTAAAAATATGCGGAGTGATTTTTTGTAATCAGGCGAGTGTTGCACGCCAGGTTAATTCCTCGGCGGTGGTTAATGCTGCACTGGGTAGGATGGGGGGTTGGCGGCCGGGTGAGGTCACTCTCTTGCAGAGGGTCATCATTGTTAATTCCTTGGTATACAGTAAGTTGTGGTATGTTGCCATGGTATACTCCCTATTGGATGAAGATGTTCTGCGGTTGCAAAATCGGGTATTAAGGTTTATGTGGTGTTACGGGAGGCATTGGTTAAGGAGGGATGTGGTAATGACTAGTGTAGCAAAGGGTGGGTTGGGTTTGATACCATTGCAGAGGCGTTTGATAGGGATATATGTTAGGCAGGAATATCTAGCGAGAGGTGGGATTAGAGGAGTAAGGGTGTGGAAGGTGACGAGTGAGGTTCGCAGATGGTAGCAGGGAGGGTATTTGTTGTTTTGTGAGGCAATATTACGGCATCTTTTGGTTGTTCCGGATCCTGTCAAGGGGAAGGTAGGGAGATTGGATAAGGTGGGAAGGCGCAAAATGGAGGTTTTAGGTATGGATGTCTATCCAAGTTATGATTGGAAAGTTACGTGAGATTGGGTATCATTTTCTACATGTTATTTTGGCATCTAGGACTCAGCTTTTTGTGATGGGACTTGCAGGTGATGGATATTGTCAACACTGTGGCCTTTGGAATATGGCTTTCCATGTTGTATATTTTTGTGGGGTCTAGGGAGGGTGAGGGAATGATTTCTAGGGGTAATACTTTTATCGGTGTTAAGATGTTTAAGTCTGGATGTGGTGGGATGCCTGGAGGATGTGAGGTGTGCGGTCATGTATTTGGTTATGGATTTTATTTATGTTTCATGGAGTATGAGGGAGGTTAGGAGTGATGCTAGGATTAGGGCTTTAGCAGCGAGATTTTATAGAATTAAGTGTAGGAATCAGGAGTTGTATGGGAGGGTGTGGAATAGGTTTTTTTCCTGTAGGATATAGGCTTTTAACAATGGGGTCGTTACTAGGTTAACTCTGAGTTATAGGTTTTCCAGGTTTTTTTCCAGGAAGGGAGTTGGTCTCTGGAGGGGATGGCTGGCGGGTTAGGTGTGAGAGCTGGTAGGTGGGATTTTATGTATAGGAGAGGGGTGGGTGGGTGTGGTTGTCGGGGGTTTCCCGGTTATCCACTAACCGTTTTTCCCATTGGGGAAAAGGGGTGGGTTTTTTTCCTTTTTAGGTGAGTATGTATGTGGAATGTTTGGAGACTCAAACAGGGGGGGGTGTATTTTGGGGGGGGTTCATTTTTGGGTTTCAGAGTTTATCCAATGGGGGTTTGCCTTCTTGGGGCTAGGTGTGGGCCCTTCGATTAGTTTTGTTTTCCCTTTTTAGGTCTTCACTTCAAATATTTTGTTGAAGTATTATTGGAATTATTATAGCTATCAATTCTTGATATATGGGATTGTTCTCATATTTTATATTGTATGTTGTGTTTCCGTTATGTATAAAAAAAACACAAAACAGAAATAAGGTATCATGTTGTAATCTATATTATTGTCTTTGATATATATTGAAACTGGATGGGTCTGATCCGTCGACTCCGTCACCGTGAGGTGTTGGAGCCAGGTCACGGGAGTCCCTTTCAAGACTTTAAGGAGATTTCTCATGTTATGAGTATGTGCCTAGAATTTTCTTTATTATTGTTGATGGTTCATATTACCAAGAGACTTAGTTGTAATTGTTGTAGGTATATCAATACTTGTATGCTTTTGACCCCCTTTTGGGGTTTCATATTGATTGTCAGTTTAAGGTTTTCTTTGTGGTTTTGATTATAATACATGTTTGTATAGTATATTATATATTATCTATGTAATATGTATATATATTGCATATGTTACAAAATTATGATCACCGGATGCCTTTTTATGTTAAATTCTAGTTTATTTAGTCATTCCTCCGAGGGTTCTGTCCCGGGTGTATTGAAATTGTGTAAGTAAATAAACGGGGTGGTGAGGTTTCTGCTCTGCAGTGCTTTTATAGCATATGTACTAACGGTTGTGTTTGTTATTCTCATTAGGAGGACAGTTGGTTAATTGTACGTATTTAGGGTGGAAGGTTCTTGTAAATTGATTCAGTTAAATTTTAGCAGGACACTGCTACTCATTATGGTGACGATATGTGCTTTAAAATATTGTAAACAGGGTTTTGTAAGTGTTCAATGGTTTTGTATAATGGAGTTTTGCAGTTAGGTGTAGGGTCAGGTTTTGAATGTATGAGAATGCATTTTTGGGGTTTTCTCCTGTTTTGATGTCCCATAGAGTTTATTTTGTAAAGAAAATAAAGTAAATAAAAGTGTGCATACTTGAGTTAAATTAAGATATTGGAGATTTAGAGATTCTTATTGGGTAGGTTAAGGTTATTCGTAATGTCTACTGTCTTAACACTATGGGTTTTTTCAATCTTCATGTTATCAATGTCATTTACGAATGTACCTTAATTCATTTATATGTAATCACTCTGTTGGAAAACTGTAGGTTTGGCTTCTTACTGTTCTTGATAATTAATTGTTTCTCTGTGATGTAATACTTGATTTTTAATAAAAAAAAACCTACTGCTACTACTACTACTACCACTACTACTACTATTACTACTACTACTACTACCACTACTACTACTACCACTACTACTACTGATATTACTACTACTTTACTACTACTTCTGCTACTACTTCTTCTGCTGCTACTACTACTACTACTATTATTACTTATACTACTATTACTACCACTACTACTACTACCACCACTACCACCACTACTACTACTACCACTACTACTACTATCACTACTACTACTACCACTAATATTACTACTACTACCACTAATATTACTACTACTACCTCTGCTACTACTTTTGCTACTACTACTACTACTACTGCTACTACGCTACTACTACTTCTGATACTACTACTACTATTACTACTGCTACCACTACTACTACTACTACCACTACTATCACTACTACTACCACTACTACAACTTCTATTACTACTAGTTTACTACTACTTCTGTTACTACTACTACTACTACTACTACTACTTCTGCTACTACTACTAACTACGACTACTGCTACCACTACTACTACTACTGCTACTACTACTACTTCTGCTACTACTGCTACTACAACTACCACTACTGGTACAATGACTACTACCACTACTACTACTACTACTACTACTACTACTTCTGCTACTACTGCTACTACAACTACCACTACTGGTACAATGACTACTACCATTACTACCACTACTACTACTACTACTACTACTTCTACTACTATTACTACTATTTCTGTTGTTGTTGTTGCTGTTGCTGCTGCTGCTCATCTCACTCCAGTATATAAGAGTCCATCTATGTTTCTACCATAGAAGAGGTTTCAGTTGTTAATGAATGGTACTGCAATATTCTTAGTGACTGTCCAGCCAGGAATTGACACTAATTGCCCTAGATAACTATTCGTTTTCAACTCCTCTCTTCGGTAAAATACTACATATTACATGTCGCCCTCCCTTCTTCCTGTATCACTGACGTTCTCACTCCTACGCTTGCCAACCGTTGCTTCCAGTTACCTCTCATGATGTCAGGACGGCTAAGAATATCTTTATTTTCAGCTTCGTCCCTTTACTTCCAGCCAATATCCAGCTTCCTTCGTTTTCCTGAGGATTCACAATAAGAGGATTACTACTAATCCTCTTCTTTTTCTGAGTCAGTCGCCGTATCACTCTCCCACTTTCCTCCAACTCCTTCACTAGTTTTAGCATCTGGTCCACAGAAAGTATGATTGATTCAGTTCACAGAGAGCTGACTAGACACGTCTACACACGATAGCACGTCAGCTCACTACTGTTACCTTGCTCTCACTCCCTCCCGTGTAAGACGCTCACACAAGTCTGATGGATGCCCAAAACTCGCACGTAAAGCATCCTTTCCCTCTCCCTCCAACCTTTCCTAGGGTTACCCATACCCCACCTTCCCTCTACCCCAGATTTATACATCCTCCAAGTAATATTATTTTGCTCCATCCTTTCTGAATGCCCAAACCACATAAACAACCCATTCTCAGCCCTCTGAATAATACTTCTTCTAGTCCCCTAACTACAAATTCTCCGCATAACATTCACTCCTCATATTGCCCTCAGACACGACATCTTCACAGCCTCCAGCCTCTACCTTGCTGCAACGTTTAAAACATTGCGGTATAAATCATGGTAAGTGATACCAACAAACTAGCTAAAAAAAGACACGTGAGGAAATACTAGCATATATTTATTTAGAAAGCTCTTCGACCCTGGAACCCGATCACTTCTAACACAGAGGCCGATAATAACAATATATCATGGCAGAGAGTGCGGGGTGTGAGTGTCACATAGTAAACTGAAAATTGCAAGAGAGGCTTTTTTGAGATGAGGTCAAGTAAATAATGATGTCATGCCATTCGTGCGTCGTGAGGCAGGATGAGCTTCGTCTGGTTGAGTAGCATGTATGACAGTGTTTTTTTTTTATTTTTCACCTTCCAGTCTTATCTTTGCCTGGCCCCACCATTGTCATTTACCCCCGATAAGAACTAAATGGTTATAACTACGACCATAATTTTTAAAGGTGTGGACCGGTAAACCAACGGAAGGCCTCTGTCATGTGACCAAAAGCTCCAACGGTGGGTCATCATCTGACTAAGAACCGCGTCAGGAAACTCTTGTCCTGTTTCCTGACGAACCTTACCTAACCTGACCTACTCCTGATACTCAAAACGTACATACTACACAGTACACCCTCTACAACAGTCTCTTCCACTTTAGCATTTAGGTCCCTAACCACAGTTACCTTCAACCTTGGTTCAAATCTACCTATACATTCGGTTGAATCTTCTCTCTCTCTCTCTATCTCTCTCTTGCACTCTCTGTCTGTGTCTGTCTGTCTGCCTGTCTGTCTGTCTGTCTCTGTCCGTCTGTCCGTCTGTCTGTCTGTCTATTTGTCTGTCTGTCTCTCTCTCTCTCGCCCTCTATCCCTCTCCCTCTCTCTCTTAACACAGTTTTTACAAGGTTAGGTTAAGGTTCCTAACTTAGCTCATTTGAAAGCCTTTTATTGTTATTAGACAAAAAATAGGGAACAGGATGAAGCTGGAGCCATCTGTGGGACAGCAACTTTATTTGGTCATCTGTCTTTATTTCGTTGATGTCATTATGCTATACGAACATGTTCCCAGACTCGAGTCATCCTAGGAATAAATGAACTAAGATAAAGTGATTTTCTGGAGAAGGGTACAGTCAGTGTAAAGTTCCTGCTTGCTGCCCGTCTTGTTGTGTAAAAGCTCACCTTTTGCTGTCCACACGGTGAAGCCAAGTGTGGTACATTGACAATAATGGCCTTGTACCCTTGTACAGAAACGTATGGCAACCCACGTCCCTCTGGTGTTGAAGGCTCTGCTGAAATGACAGATCTATCCAGCTTGGGCCCAGGCGAGATATGAGTCGGCTTGCTCTGTTCTCTATTCTATCAAGAAGTCGCAGATGAAACGGAGGGCAGACAATCCAAGAAAGTAGAGCATACTCAAGGTATCAGCGTACTTGTGCCGCGTACAGAATCTTGCAACCCCTACTTTGCAATCTCCCCCTCTCTCTCTCTCTCTCTCTCTCTCTCTCTCTCTCTCTCTCTCTCTCTCTCTCTCTCTTTATCTCTCTAAATTCTTCTGTCACCCAGGTGCATAAACTCTCAGTATAACCACTTTTCACATCCAATCTTTGATTAAATACACATAACCCTTTAATATATATATACATTTATGTTCCCTTCTTTGTTTCCACAAAGGATCATTTAATACACCAAACGTGTGTGTGTGCAAATATGTATATATATATATATATATATATATATATATATATATATATATATATATATATATATATATATATATATATATATATATATTCATATATTCATACATACATATATCCATCCATACATACATACATATATTTAGACATAAATACATGCATACATAGCGTGCAAAATTATCAACTATTTTTTTCAATAAAGTGTAACATTGTTTAGCAACTAATTGAAATGACTATATACAGTAATTTTAAACCATTTAACCAGTAGTAATTACATGTACAATAACACATATACACGCACACACACACACACACACACACACACACACACACACACACACACACGCACACACAGGTTTGCAACAAGACTAGTCCCGGAGCTAAGGGGTATGTCCTACGAGGGAAGGTTAAGGGAAATCGACCTGACGACACTGGAGGACAGGAGAGATAGGGGGGACATGATAACGACATATAAGATACTGAGAGGAATTGACAAAGTGGACAGAGACAGAATGTTCCAGAGATGGGACACAACAACAAGGGGACACAGTTGGAAGTTGAAGACTCAGATGAATCACAGAGATGTTAGGAAGTATTTCTTCAGTCACAGAGTTGTCGGGAAGTGGAATAGTTTAGGAAGCGATGTAGTGGAGGCAGGCTCTATACATAGCTTTAAGCAGAGGTATGATAAAGCTCATGGCGCAGGGAGAGTGACCCAGTAGCGGCCAGTGAAGAGGCGGGGCCAGGAGCTTTGACTCGACCCCTGCAACCACAACTAGGTGAGTACACACACACACACACACCCCGATGGCATGGTGGCTAGCGCTCTTGCTTCACGCACGGAGGGCCCGGGTTCAATTCACGGCGGGGCCGAAACATTTCGAAGTGTTTCGTTACACACACACACACACACACACACACACACACACACATACACATACATACAACAGGCCTAGTGTCTAATCGACATGTGCCTAGGACAAAATGGTAACTAACACACACACAATACACACATACAGCAAACAAAATCAACAAACACACACAACTCAACAAACATGCACTCTCTCATACACACGCACACACATATACACTCCCACATAGACATAAACACACACACATACACACACACACACTCAAGGAAAGACACATACCCACACTAACACAAACAACACATAAACATACAAACAACAAACACACATAAAACAAACTCACACACATACAATACATAGACAAGAAACACAACACACACACATACAATACATGGACAATAAACACACACAACACATTCCCACACACTACAGAAGCTTGATACTTATAACAATATGAGACCCCAGAGGGAAAGTCGTAGACCCAGGAGCCTGGAAAGGAAAAGCAGATGGAGGAGCTATATCAAAGGATGGAACAGGAGACACATATGCAACACTTGGGTATCTTTATTGAGGAAACGTTTCGCCACACAGTGGCTTCATCAGTCAAATACAAAGCAGAAAGGTGTAAGGAGAGGAGGAGTTTGAGGTTATCAGTCGCTCGGCCTGGAGTCGATGTGTTCAGTCCATCAGTCTTGTAGGAAGTACAGCGCATGTCCGTAGAGGTTGCTTATATACTGTAGTCAGGAGAGGTGAAGCAGGAGGAGGCGGGGTCATAGTGGTACCATCCACTAGTCGAAGTAGGTCTTCGTCCAAAGGTTGGACAAGTGTTGAAGAATTCGTTTGTTCAAACGAATTCTTCAACACTTGTCCAACCTTTGTCAACATCACCCAGTGCTTCAAGTGCTATCAATTTGGCCATAACACGAATAAATGCACCAGCGAGAAAACCATCTGCAGTATCTGCGCTGAAGAACATGTTTACAGAGATTGCCCCAACAGGAGAAATCCCAAGTGTACCCTCTGTAGCGAGAAACACCGTGCTGTCTCACCCAGCTGCCCCGTCAGGAAGTCTGCAGTCCAGAAAATCCTGGAAAACAGGAAACTGGCGTTGACCAAAAAAAACACTGAACAGTCACCCCCCCCCCCCATTGCGTCCCATGGATCCTTCCTCAACCTACCTAGCTCTGGCAGTGCTCCTATTGCTACCCCTTCTATCAACAATGCCTGGAACCCCACCCCCTCCCATCTCCACCACCCTACTCCCAGTTCACTCCAAGCCCAAGGCCCACCCTTTTACCCTACCTTTCCTGGTTCCATCCAAGAAGGAGTAATAAAGGGCACTGCTTTCTTCATGCTGGCCAAAGACTTGGCAAAGGGCGATGACCAACTCTGTTTCACCCTTCTCAATGAGTTGTTCGTAGCAAATGGTGCCTCAGCCATGATCATCACCGACTTAGTGCGCTCATACATGAGTGCTCCCCCCTCAAACACCTGCCCCCACCCAACCAACCCCTAACAGGGAAAGGAAGACCTCTGCACCTACAGCACAATCTGTTGCAACACCCACCGCCATTGAGGCTGACCCAACTGACCACCCAGGTTCCACCACTACTCCGAGTGAGACAGCCGATGGGCAACAAACCCATCTTTCCGATTTATCCTTCCATTCAGACACCCCAATGTCCCCCCTCTCCGTGGGTGACAGGCCTGATGTCCCAGCACACCTAGGAAATGTAGACTCTGACGAGCCTCTGGGGTCTGGGGACGAGTCTGATTCGTCAACTGATGTTACCATCACCAACAGCATCGAGGAAGACTCACTATTCTCCTCTCAGAAAACCACCCAGGACTACAATCCCCCTTCCTCTTATAATCCCAGTGGTAGGCGCACTCAACCTCTACGTGACACCATCACCAAACATCTATTCTCTGTATACAGCACCACAGCTAAACACGTAAAATAATGGGGATCACAATTTTGCAAATCAACATCCATCACTTCTTCAACAACCGCTACGTCCTTGAAATAGAGCTATGCAACAACAACCTTATCCTTCTAAGCGAAACAGCAGCCAGACCTGACCAACATATAAAACTCCCTGGTTACTCAACACTTGAGAAATCCAGAGGGCCCTACAGCGGAGTGGCCATCCTTGTGAAGCAGGGATACAAATTCTGCAACATCCATGTCGACGAGGACAACATCATAGCAATAGAACTGTTGACCTCATACGGGCGACTTATAGTGGGAACAGGCTACTTTCCTCCCACACAGCCGTACATAGAGTCTATCCCCTTACACAGGTTACTCAGTAGAAATGTCCCTACAGTCCTGGCAGGGTATTTCAACTGAGGACATCACATATGAGAGGCCCCTTGGAGCTAGAGATCACGTGGTTCTGAGCTTTGAATACATAGTAGAGTTACAAGTGGAGAGGGTAACAGGAGTTGAATGGGAAAAGCCAAACTATAAAAGGGGGGACTACACGGGTATGAGGAACTTCCTGCAGGAGGTTCAGTGGGACAGAGAATTGGTAGGAAAGTCAGTAACGAAATGATGGAATACGTAACAACAAAATGCAAGGAGGCAGAGGAGAGGTTTGTTCCCAAGGGCAACAGAAATAATGGGAAGACCAGAACGAGCCCTTGGTTTACCCGAAGGTGTAGGGAGGCAAAAACTAAGTACACTAGAGGATGGAAAAAGTACAGAAGGCAAAGGACCCAGGAAAATAAGGACATTAGTCGAAGAGCCAGAAACGAGTATGCAGAGATAAGAAGGGAGGCTCAGCGACAATACGAAAACAACATAGCAGCGAAAGCCAAATCTGAACCGAAGCTGTTGTACAGCCACATCAGGAGGAAAACAACAGTCAAGGATCAGGTGACCAAGATGAGGAAGGAAGGAGGGAAGATCACAAGAAACGACCGAAAAGTATGTGAGGAACTCAACATGAGATTCAAAGAAGTGTTCACAGAGGAGACAGAAGGGACTCCAGAAATACGGACAGGTGGGGTACACCTTCAAGTGTTGGACACAATACATACAACCGAGGAAGAAGTGAAGAGGCTGCTAAGAGAGCTAGGTACCTCAAAGGCAATGGGGCCGGATAACATCTCTCCATGGGTCCTGAGCGAGGGAGCAGAAGCGCTATTTGTACCACTAACAACAATCATCAACACATCTATCGAAACATTAAACTACAGACCAGCGTCACTGACATGCAAAGTCATGGAGAAGATTATCAGGAGAATAGTGATGGAGCACCTAGAAAGGAATGAGCTGATGAACGACAACCAGCAAGGTTTCAGGGACGGAAAATCCTGCCACAAACCTACTGGAGTTCTATGACAGGGTGACAGCAGTAAGACAAGAGAGAGAGGGGTGGGTAGATTACATTTTCTTGGACTGTAAAAAGGCTTTTGACACAGTTCCACACAAGAGATTAGAACAAAAGCTGGAGGACCAGGCAGGTATAACAAGGAAGGCACTGCAGTGGATTAGGGAATACCTGTCGGGAACACATCACCGAGTCATGGTAGGAAACGAGGTGTCAGAGTGGGCGCCTGTGATGAACGGGGTTCCAAAGGGGTCAGTCCAAAGACCGGTGCTGTTTCTAGTATATGTAAATGACATGACGGAAGGAATGGACTCAGAAGTGTCCCTGTTTGCAGATGATGTGAAATTGATGAGAAGAATTTAATCGGACGAGGACCAGGCAGAACTACAAAGGGATCTGGACAGACTGCAGGCCTGTTCCAGAAACTGGCTCCTGGAGTTCAACCCCACTAAACGCAAAGTCATTAAGATTGGTGAAGGGCAAAGAAGACCGCAGACAGTGTACAGTCTAGGATGCCATAGACTACAAACCTCACTCAAGGAAAAGGATCTTGGGCTGAGTATAACACCAGGCATATATCCTGAGGAGCACATCAACCAAATAAATACTGCAGCATACGGCCGCCTAGCAAACCTAAGAATAGCATTCCGACATCTCAATAAGGAATCGTTCAAGACCCTGTACACCGTGTACGTTAGGCATATATTGGAGTATGCAGCACCAGTTTGGAACCCACACCTAGCCAAGCACTTAAGGAAATTAGAGAAAGTGCAAAGGTTTGCAACATGACGACACTGAAGAACAGGATAGATAGTTGGGATATGATAACGGTATATAAAATTCTGAGAGGAATCGACAATGATTCAGAGATGGGACACAGCAACAAGGGGTCACAGTTGGAAGTTGAAGACTCAGATGAATCTTAGGAATGTTAGGAAGTATTTTTTCAGTCACAAAGTTGACAGGAAGTGGAATAGTCTGGGAAGTGATGTAGTGGAGGCAGGATCCATATATAGCTTTAAGAAGAGGTATGATAAAGCTCATGGAGCAGGAAGAGTGACCTAGTAGCGACCAGTGAAAAGGCGGGGCCAGGAGCTGTGAATCGACCCCTGCAACCACAACTATTTGAGTACAACTAGGTGAGTACACACACATACACACGCACGTACACTAACATGCACACACATACACACGCACGCACACGCACACACGCACACCAGCGAAATTATAAATCTCGCGATTATTACTTCTTTTATGTAGCGTTTTTTTACGAACATTGGAATTGGCACAGACGTTCTTGACTGCTGTGAAAAATATTTAACCGTATAAAAACTGATTCTAAAATTTTCGTAAGGAATCTTAGAACTGATTTTCTGTGTGTTCTTAATATCTGAGCAGTAATTGGTAAGGCTGTTTGTGCCTCCTTGTTTGTCCCCCAGTCTTTGTATATTCTCCCTCTTTTTATGCTTCTTTGTACTTCTTTTTACATTCTCTTGTTTGTTCCATCTTGTTTGTTTCTCTATATTTAAGCATCTTTACCGCCCTCTTAGCTGTACCTCTTCACCCACCTCCGTGTATCCCCTTACTCCAGTACGATATTTTGACTGAGGCTGCCGGGTACTTCTACTTGCCTTTGACCTTCCACCAGCCATCTCATCTATTAGAGATTTCCAAAACACCAAAGGATATTTTAAACGAAAAAGAGCAATATCTGCTCTTGTGGTGAGATATTACTCGGTGTCGTGTGTAAAAGCCTTTCAGAGAGAGAGAGAGAGAGAGAGACAGAGAGAGAGAAAAAATTATAAATTCTGTACCTAGCTTTAGCTGCAATTGCATAACAGTTCTGCATTGTTTATTGAAATTATTTCAAATTT
Organism: Cherax destructor; assembly: GCA_009830355.1. Taxonomy (NCBI): domain Eukaryota; kingdom Metazoa; phylum Arthropoda; class Malacostraca; order Decapoda; family Parastacidae; genus Cherax; species Cherax destructor. The sequence goes on from WNWK01004156.1 coordinate 141,087, forward strand.
TATGGCTAATAAACATCGGAAGAAATTCAATACACTATATCAAAGCCTCGCAAAATTGATTGATCAAACGCGACTGCAATGATGTACTGACCACTAGCATCACTTCTTGATGTACTGACCACTAGCATCACTTCTTGATGTACTGACCACTAGCATCACTTCTTGATGTACTGACCACTAGCATCACTTCTTGATGTACTGACCACTAACATCACTTCTTGATGTACTGACCACTAGCATCACTTCTTGATGTACTGACCACTAGCATCACTTCTTGATGTACTGACCACTAGCATCACTTCTTGATGTACTGACCACTAGCATCACTTCTTGATGTACTGACCACTAGCATCACTTCTTGATGTACTGACCACTAGCATCACTTCTTGATGTACTGACCACTAGCATCACTTCTTGATGTACTGACCACTAACATCACTTCTTGATGTACTGACCACTAGCATCACTTCTTGATGTACTGACCACTAGCATCACTTCTTGATGTACTGACCACTAACATCACTTCTTGATGTACTGACCACTAACATCACTTCTTGATGTACTGACCACTAACATCACGTCTTGATGTACTGACCACTAGCATCACTTCTTGTACTGACCACTAGCATCACTTCTTGATGTACTGACCACTAACATCACTTCTTGATGTACTGACCACTAACATCACGTCTTGATGTACTGACCACTAGCATCACTTCTTGTACTGACCACTAGCATCACTTCTTGATGTACTGACCACTAGCATCACTTCTTGATGTACTGACCACTAGCATCACTTCTTGATGTACTGACCACTAACATCACTTCTTGATGTACTGACCACTAACATCACTTCTGATGTACTGACCACTAACATCACTCTTGATGTACTGACCACTAGCATCACTTCTTGATGTACTGACCACTAGCATCACTTCTTGATGTACTGACCACTAACATCACTTCTTGATGTACTGACCACTAACATCACTTCTTGATGTACTGACCACTAGCATCACTTCTTGATGTACTGACCACTAACATCACTTCTTGATGTACTGACCACTAGCATCACTTCTTGATGTACTGACCACTACATCACGTCTTGATGTACTGACCACTAACATCACTTCTTGTACTGACCACTAGCATCACTTCTTGATGTACTGACCACTAACATCACTTCTTGATGTACTGACCACTAACATCACTTCTTGATGTTCGTACCGACCAGCGTCACTTCCTGATTCACTTTACGCACTGCCCAGCATATATATATATATATATATATATATATATATATATATATATATATATATATATATATATATATATATCAATGCTCCTGTTTGGAGAGCATGAAATCACATCTTCAGAGGGTGTCCAGCAAGGGGACCCTCTCGCACCATTTCTCTTCTGTATAGCAGTTAGGAAATCAAGTCAGACTGACCAGTGAGCTAAACATCTGGTTCCTGGATGATGGCACACTAGCAGGTAAAAAGGAGTCCCTTGTAGATGATCTTACACAGGTGATGACACGGGGACAGGAAATGTGTCTCATTTTAATCCATCCAAATGTGAAATCATCTCAGTCAATCAACAAGTGATAGATGCAGTGATATCAAAACTACCAGGAGCAACAGTCATTGCCCCTACAAATACATAGTATCTTGCTTGGAGCACCTCTGGGAAGCGATGCCATTGACACAATTCTCAGGAAGAAACTGGAAGAATTGAGGAGAATGGAACAACGAATAGGCAATCTTGACACCCATGATGCCTTGTACCTTCTCACAAAATGCTTGAGTCTGCCCAGGTTGACATATTTCCTAAGATGTGCTCCTTCATATGATAACCCTATACTGCACGAATATGACAGTATCCTGAGGCAGATCTTTACTAAAGTACTTAACCTTACTGTAGAAGATGGGCAGTGGGACCCAGCTACACTCCCAGTCAGACTACGAGGCATTGGTGTCCGCAAGTCATCTCAGATTGCTCTACCTGCTTTCCTGTCTTCATGCATTGCATCCAGAGGGCTTGTAGCAGCAATTCCCCCTGAACATCTTAGGGACACGATTGGAATCCATGACCAAATGTTCGTTGATGGAGCCAGGATCTGGGATAATCTAACAGGCTCTGAAACCAGGCCTGCTTTCCCCAACAACTACAAACAGTCGCACTGGGATGGCCCAATAGTAGAGAATATAGCCTCAGCAATGCTTCAGAGTGTGTCAGGGAAGGATAGAGCCCGCCTCCTTGCAGTGAGAGCCCCTCATGCAGGGGACTTTCTTTTAGCTGTTCCCAACTCCAGCCTTGGCACACGCCTCGACCCACAGACCATCCGCATTGGTGTTGCCCTTCGACTTGCCGCCCCTATTCTCGCCGAACACAGGTGTATTTGTGGCAGTGAAGCAGCAGACCGATTCGGGTACCATGGCCTTGTGTGTCTTAAATCCGAGGGAAAGATTGCAAGACATGAAGAGGTTAATAACATTATCAAGAGGAGCCTCACAACAGCCGGATGCCCAGCAGTAAGGGAGCCACCCCAACTATGCAGATCTGATGGCAGCCAAAAGCGTCCAGATGGTATCACCCTTCAAGCCTGAACAGACGGCAAGCAGGTGGTGTGGGACTACACATGTGCATCTACCTTGGCTGATACCTATCTCCAATACACCAGGGAGGAAGGAGGGGCAGCTGCCACCTTCAGGAAATCCCAAAAGTCGATAAAATATGGAGAACTTGCCCATCATTATATGTTTGTTCCCATAGGCTCAGAGACCCTTGGCTCATGGGGAAAGAGTGCATCTAAGTTCCTCAAGGAGCTGGGCAAAAGACTCAACAGGGTAACTAGGGATCCCAGTGCAGCTAGTTTTCTGTTCCAGCGACTCAGCGCTGCTGTTCATAGGGGTAATGCATGCTGTATTCTGGGCACGCGTCCCAGCTCTGAGGAGCTGGATGAGATTTTCGCATTATAATCAGTGACAAACATGTAACAGTATGTACTAGACATGTATCTCTCACACCTCGTGTACTGTATATGCCATCTTTATATCAACAATGTATCTCTTAAATCTTTTGTACCATATTATGTATGTGTGTGTGTGTGTTAGTTAGCTACCATTTTGTCCTAGGCACATGTCGATTAGACACTAGGCCTGTTGTATATATGTGTGTGTATGTGTGTGTGTGTGTAAGGAAACACTTTGAAATGTTTCGGCCCCGCCGGGAATTGAACCCGGGCCCTCCGTGCGTGAAGCAAGAGCGCTAGCCACCATGCCATGTGTGTGTGTGTGTGTGTGTGTGTGTGTGTGTGTGTGTGAATGCAATACAACCACAATGAAAAGTTTTATTATTCCAAGTGTTTCGTGAACTCACATTATCAGGGAACAGCCTAAATACATTTGGGATGCTCTCATGAGTTGCTAGTCATTGTTTGTTTAAATTAACTTGAACACACTAAGTTGCTGCTGTCAGGCCACAACAACTCTAGCTTCCTGACCAGCTTTTGACTTTCATACACATGAATGTTATGTATAGCTATAATAATTTCTGATGACAGAGGGCACAGTATAAATGGGAGGAACAGTGAATGTAGAAAGGCACAGTGAAGACAGAGATGCACAGTTGTATTGGAGAGGCATTGCATAGATATGAAAGCACAATGAATGAAGTGACAAACACAGTGTAGGTTGAGAGTCATAGTGTTGATATCAGTTAAAGTGTTAACGATCCTATAATTCTTTTCAGGCTGCTGTTAAAAGCATAGGTTTCAACAAAACCCTTTAATTCCAAGAAGAGAAAAACAGGAGGATAATACCAAGCCTTCACTGAAAAGAATTAATATTCATTTGTTTCGTTTAATCAACGATAAAATCATTTGCCCGAAAGGCGTTATGATTTACGTCGCAAAAGCAAGTGCGACCGAACAAGAGCAGTTCAGTTAATAGATCCATGTATTAACAGCATAAAGTCTTTAAAAGGCGTAGTAGTAGTAGTAAAAATGTATGTGAAATGCCGGATAGCAATCATATACCTAAATATATTGCTAAGAGCGGCAAAATATACACTGGAGGGAAGCTTGTAAATAAGTGCATAGGAAAAGTACAAGAGAAAATGTGCCCTGACAAGACTGCTTGTATAAATAATGTAAGTTTATCAGCATATACAATCACCAGACGCATTGGTGACAGTACATTAGCAGCACGACACAATGATTGTATCATGCTGACAGTGATGAATTTATTAAGAGGCATAGAGTCTGATTTTGATAATACGGAGAAGTCGTGTGCACTGCAGAGAATACAATATGAACATACTGCAGAAAATATATTCATAATAATGTGGAAAGACGTCAGAGCTGGAACAGATTCAAAGATCGTTTTAGAGTCCGCATAGACTCAGTAAAGCCCTAAAAATGTACTCGCTGGAGCGAAGAGAGAAATGCATGATAATATACAGGATACGTGGAAAGTGCTAGAGGACCTGGTCCCAAACTGCCCACTGCCATCACAACACACCTGAGTCAGAGATACGGGAGAATGTGGTCCCAGACTTTATAACATTTTGCCAGAAGATACCACAAACACAGCTGCAACAATTGTATAATTCTTCAGAAAGAAACTAGATAATTCCTTCCTTCTGCCTGATCATCAAGGCTGTGACAGATATGTGGGCCAGCTGGCTCCCAGCAGCAACAGCCAGGGTTGGTCAGACAAGCACCAGACAAGCCTGACCCAGGACCGAGTTACGAGAGTAGGGTAGGGTTGTGAGAGTAGGGCAGGGTTGAGAGAGTAGACCAGGGCTGTGAGAGTAGGGGCAGGATTGTGAGAGTAGGGCATGGTTGAGAGAGTAGGGCAGGACTGTGAGAGTAGGGCATGGTTGAGAGAGTAGGGCAGGACTATGAGAGTTGGGCAGGGTTGAGAGAGTAGGACAGGACTGTGAGACTAGAGCATGGCTGTGGGAGTAGGGCAGGACTATGAGAGTAGGGCAGGGCTGTGAGAGTAGGGCAGGGCTGTGAGAGTAGGGCAGGGCTGAAAGAGTAGGGCAGGACTGTGAGAGTAGGACAGGGGTGAGAGAGTAGGGCAAGACTGTGAGAGTAGGGCAGGGTTGTGAGAGAAGGGCAGGGTTGTAAGAGTAGGGCAGGACTGTAAGAGTAGGGCAGTACTGTGAGAGTTGGGCAGGGTTGAGAGAGTAGGGCAGGGCTGTAAGAGTAAGGCGGGTCTGTGAGACTAGGGCAGGGTTGAGAGAGTAGGGCAGGGCTGAGAGAGGTGTATTAAAGGTATATCGAAGGTTGAGTGAGTTAGTTTAATATCTTTATTATGCACTCCATACTCATCCTGTGGGTGGTAGTCAAACGATTACAGAGGTACATAATGGGTCCAGGGACTAGGCCCCAAATTTTTGATAGCTGAATAAGTTACAATCATGGTCACAATCATGACCAAGTTACAAAGGTAATGAATCATCTACACGTCTATACATGGTCACAATCATGAACAAATTACAAAGTAATGAGCAATTCACACGTCCACACCCGGTCACAACTGTAATGAGTTATTAGTGTAAATATTATTTGGGTCACACACACACACACACACACAGGGACGCCGTGCGGGTCAGTCGCAACTTGTAGGGCTCCGTGAATATAAGTGTTTTTGAGGGCTACACAAGGGTACTGCAGGGGTTATCAAGTGTGTCAG